>NQLW01000095.1:4971974-4997781 GCA_002312845.1 Kalanchoe fedtschenkoi
GAGATCTCATTGATGCAATTTACTTGTTAGGAACCTCAAGGAAATGTTACTGGTAGTGCACAGGACAGTGTGGTTGGTCAGGACCAGGCACAAAATCGTTCTCAGCCTCCTCAGGGGTTTCAACCGCAGTCGGCTCCTAACATGCATCAACTTTTTTCTGTTAATTCAGCTTCAGCGGCACAACCTGGTCCTGCGCTTAATTTGGTATGGCATTTTCAGTTAACTATGTGCTTCAGGCATCCGTCTTTTTGTTATTTAAGGGTATCATCTTTTGTGCTGCAGCCGATTCCTGATTCTTTGAGCACCATTATGGAGTTCATAAATCGCATGCGGTTGGCATTATCACAAGACGGTGACTATCATGACCTGAATTTTCCATTGTAGCTTAGTAGTCACCTCTAGTAATACTCCTCTATGCAATTCAGGGAATCAGACAAGGGAAACAAGCAATGGTGAAGATGTGCCACCAACTGAGCTGCCAACTAATTCATTCGGGTTGCCGACACACAGAGCGCTGAGCGTTGTTTTGAGGCATACTGAGCAGCTTCTGAATAACTACGCTTCTCACACAATCGTTGTATGCTCTCTGCATTAAGATTTTCACTTCATTTATTGATATATGCACTATGGTATTTCCTACTTTTGATAGTAACTGCTTGAAAATTGTGTAAAGTTATATATAAGTATTTTTTATTCAATACGGACATGTCTGCACTTATGTTTCTTGGGGTCTGTCCGTGAAGTAAACTCGGTCTCCATACTTCTGTGCTGATTCTATATGGTTAAAGACAATTTTACACTGTATACGAAGCAGTGTAGAACTCAAATATGTTGATCCCTTATCTAAGGTTTCATCGATCAATTTTATTTCTTTGGCTTTAGTTACAAACATAGTTCTATCTGTGGCTGATAGAATTTGAACATCTTGTTATCTCTATGTATCCTGCTCCAATTCCTAGGTTACGTATTTGTCATGAGTTATGAAATTTGCAATGTGATTAGAATGACAGTTGTCTGCTTTCAAGAAGGGTCTCGTACATGTTCTAGTTTCTGTGACTTATGATCTAACTGTGTATATGGTTTTTAATGTTCTGCAACTCTGATAGCGTGCTGCAGGGAGACTAGAGCAAGATGACGATTTTACTGACCCCACAAGAAGGGGGCAGCTTCAGTCAGAGGCCATGCACTTGGGATTGGTGATGCAACATTTAGGTGCCCTTTTTCTGGAGATTGGCCGCAGTACTTTGCTGTTGAGAATGGGACAATCACCTGTATGTGTTATTCAGTTTTTGTCTGCTGATTAGGTGATGTTTCGTTGCTGCTTCTCAAGTCTAACCTAGTACAATTTTCAGGGACAGTCGTATGTCAATGCTGGGCCGGCTGTTTATATTTCTGCAAATGGACCTAATCCTATAATGGCTCAGGTTAGATTTTATTTTTGAGGTATTGGAATAAGTCCAATCCTACATATTGCAAAGTTCATTTTTACCGCCTGATATCTTTATATTATGCTGTTTCTATGATCCTTCTGCTGCAAAGTTGTTTATTTATATAACTTTCACATAACAACCTAGTCACATCTCTTCATGTAATTTTCAACTGACATCTATTCTGTTTGGGATAGATTGTGACATGTGAATTATATCACAATTTTGATCCTCCATGTAATCTAGTGCAATCTTTCATTTCTTCAACACACCTGACTGGACTAATCATCTAAAGAATACAGGAAGTCCGGTTTATGGTTTGAAATGTTAGTTAGTTGCTCTATGTGTAGAGGCTATTAGAAAAAGGAACTCAAAATTCTAGCAAATAAACTAAAAATGGGCCGAAAATTGCCTTCTAGAGTGACAGAACACTTAAAGATTTGTGTGTGTCCGGTTTCGAGTGCAGGAGATAATGTTCAAGCTGATGGTTATGCACAAATTCCACGGATTTCTTTTTAGAACAACCCTTTCTACAAGTTTTATTATCCATACTACCCTACCATTCATTTTAAATTTAAATCAATCATATTTGAAGAAAACCACAGTTGTTAATCACAGTTTTCATTAAAAAATCTGAAGTTTTAAACCGGTGATTTCAAAAATCTAAAAAAAAAAACCATTTTGAGATTGTGGTTTTCCTTCAGTTCACAACTGCGGTTCTTGTGTATTCTAAACCGGTGTTTTTATAGAAAATAAAACCACGGTTTGAAACTACGATTTTCTTAGAAAATACACGGTTCACAACTGCTGTTTTCTTCGAGTAGGGTAGATTTGAAAATAAAAAGAATGGTAGGGTAGTATGGATAATAAAATTTTTGAAAGGGTAGTTTAAAAAAAATCCATATTCCACTTAGATTCACTCAACAAAAAATTTCTATGTTATAATATGTAATCACTTTACAGCTGGAGAACGTATGTGTTTTCAATTTGTATTATTGACTGTTGTATCGTTCCTTCTCTATTTGTCTCTGTATCTAGCAGATGCTCTTTTAGGCTGTGTTTGGTTTAGGGAAAATTTGGAGAAAATGAAAATTTGATAGAAAATTAGTAAAATCCATTATTTGGTTTAGATGGAAAATAGGAGGAAAAGAAAATTAGGTGGAAAATTTGATGGAAAATGTAGTTCTTATCTTTAACAAATCAATCCAATCAGATTCAATGTCTCCCAAACAAATAATCAATTTTTAAACAAATTCAATGTATTTCATCAAATTCAATGTATGAAGTGATGAAATGTTGATATTTTTGACATATTTTTCCATAAAACTTTCCATGATTATGGAAAATGAAATGGATTCCAAACAATTTTCCTTGACATTTCCTAATGAAACCAAACAAGGAAAAATTAGATGGAATCCTTCAAGAATTTCATTTCCTTTCTATTTCCCCTCAAATTTTCCTTTCCACCAAATTTTTTTTTTCCAAACACAGCCTCACAGTTCTCATGTCAAGGCGTTATTTGCAAAACACATTTCGTAGCATGATATTTCAGAGTTTGCGCTATTTTTATGGAATGAATTCATACTCGTGCGTCTATTTGGTTTACAGCCATTCCCAATGCAAACAAGTCCTCTATTTAGCAGCTCATCTGGCCCATCCAATCCTGCCACATTTGGTCCTGTTGGAATTGGAAATGCCCCAAGGCATGTAAACATCCACATACATGCTGGTAACGTTTGCACCCTTAGTTTTTCTCAATCAACCTTAATAATTGCAGCTTGCTTAGAAACTGTTATGACATTGTCAGGCACTGCTCTTGCTCCTGTCATTGCGGCTGCAGGAGGAAGGGCTGGCAATGCTGATGGGACACAGAGTGAGCCATCGGTGTCTGATGCTTCTGGGCAAGTACGAGCTTCTCAAGCGAGTAACACAATGAGGGCGCCTGTGGTTACCAGTTCTGTCTCTCCGACAGCTGCCCAAGTAAATGCAGAAATCCAAAGGCAAATAGGACTGCAAGGTGACTCTGCCATTTTCTTTTTCCATCTCTCCCTCGGAAATTGAACCTGCTTTCATTTTATGACTAGTGTATTTTTAAGCAGGTCAAGGAGTGCCATTAACAGCCCAAACCACGCCTGAAGTAACAAGTGTGATCAGTTATCAAACAAGCCGTGAGTCTTCCGTACTCAATGAAACCCATGAGACGAAAGATAAAGAGGTATGAAATTGTCAGCTATTTAAGTCTGTTCTTCGTCTACGAGAACTTAGGATTGATCAAAGCTATAACCCCTTCTGTATTTGGCTTGTTTTACTATTTAATACAAGAAACTGGGACAAGGAAAAATCTCACTTGCAGGAACTTAGTCTGTTTATCGCGCTATAACACTTAGTAGTATTTAGTTGATAACTTACTGGTCCTAGATTATTGAACTAAAAGACAAATTCACGACCTCTTTGTCAATCTCAATATTGCAAATCATTACTACGGAAGGCGTGCGTGCTACTAAGTTCTCCCTGTTATTGATGACCTTTGTAGATTGAGAAAGTTTCTGATAATGCTTCAAGCAGCGAGAAGCCTGGAGGAGATGATGCTGCCAAGGGTGTTCCTCTTGGATTAGGACTTGGTGGGCTACAAGCGAAGGTGAGAATCAAGCCGACGGACAAAAAGAATTACTGATTAGAATAATTATTTTACAGCCAGATTTATGACTTGAAGAAGTTTTCTGTTCCTTGTTGCGATGAGAATTAGTTTTGAAGTGTCGAACTGTTATATCGATCATAATGTGTTACGTGTTTTCGGGTGTGATTTTGTAGAAGAAAATGAAGCAGCAGAAATCACAAGTCAAAGCTAGTGATGGTGAGTCGTCATCCAATGCCAGGAGTAGTATAGAGGCTCCTCGTGGTCAAATTGACCCCGCGAACCTGATGTCTCAAGTTATACAGAGCCCGGCCCTGAATGGTCTTTTGAGCGGTGTCTCTCAGCAGTCCGGGCTGGGGTCTCCTGACGTGCTCCGGAATATGCTGACACAGTTCACCCAGAACCCTGCTATGGTAAACGTAGTTAATCAGATTGCACAACAAGTGGATGACCAAGATGTGGGTGGCATGTTATCCGGGATGGGCGAGCAGGGTGGCGGTATCGATTTTTCAAGGATGATTCAACAGATGATGCCAATAGTTTCTCAAGCCTTGGGCGGGGTCCGGCCCGGTGTCCAAGCTCCACCACCTTCAGCCAGGGTCGAAACGCAGTCACAGTCCAACCAGCGGAGTGTTACTGGTACAAATGATCACAGGCCTCAGGTTTCTTCATCTGCTCTAAACTCCTCCGTTGGCATCCATACGTTATCATCTCGTGACACATGCTTTTCTACTTTGTGTGCTGGGATCATAGATCAACGTGGCTCAGAGTCTGGCCCGCGGAGATCCTTCATCCAGCATCTTCCGAGGTGTGGTTGAGAATGCAGTTCAGCTATGCAATGCAGGCAGTGGCGATTCACAGCTCGTCGAGGACCTGTGCGACGACTCGGATCTCATTGATGTGAGCATTTCTGCCCTGTTACTCCACCTCTTTTTTTCCTTTCCACCACCGTATAATCCGCAGTTTGTTTTTCTGAATTTTCCAGGAGTTCATGGGTATGTTGCATCGGGATGTTAGTAGAAGGATTGAGGATGAGAGTAGTCCGCGACCGGACGATTCCTAGCATGCTTTTGTATCTTAGAATACTTTATATTTCTAGCTTCTTGCGGAGGATGGGTGGAATCTGGTCATAACTTTTTTATGATATTTATGTGTGTGCATATAGATACGTATTCCCAGATGGGATTCGGAATCTGAACTCATTGTTTTGTTAAGAAAACATCATAGCCAATTTGTTGGTATGTCTGAAACAGATGTATGCGCGCTTTTGAATGCTCCTTGCCTGCAATTTGCCAGAAAATAGTGGCACGACCTGCAGCACAATTCCATCGAAAATAATGGGGACGATTACGTTGAAATAAATCTAAAAGTATGTTAAATTTTGTGATCAAATGTGTCATGTTAATTTAATTTTGTTATAAATTTTTTTCACTAATTTATTATCCACGTTCAAATAAATATTTCAATTCTTTGCGCGTTCAATCACTCTTGGGTGTTCCAAGAGTAGGTACTTTCGTTTGCGTAGTCGTTTTTCTGAATATAGAAGCATATTCACCTGTTGTTCTTTTCTGTAAATATTGAAACAGAAATCATCTGATGAATTTAGCATGTCAACTGATGAATATAAAAGCATAACTAGTGAATATTCATTAGTTGTGCTTATATATGCATCAGTTGTGCTTATATATACAACTGATGAATATGGAAGCACAACTGTTGAATATTCATTAGTTGTGTTTATATATTCACCAGTTGTTTTGATCAACTGATGAATATAACAGATCCATTGATAAATATTCAACCATGAATATTAGTCATTATCAATAGATGAAATAAACAAGGGATGAAATCCAAAAGAGGTTCTAAACTATCATCATTTACCTAATTGTGGTCCAAACTATCACGATTTCTAAAAAAAGTACAATGAAAAAAATTAGACTAATTTTCTAAAATAAAATTTATCATTGCATTCCACAACTAATATTATTATAAAACTTAGAATTGTATGCAAAAATTACATTGCTTGATTAACAAAATAAATAATAGCATTTTGTCATATAAAGAAAACGACGTCTTTCAAACTCAATCATCAATAATTCTCAATAAATTTTATTAGATCAATTATATTTAAGTGTTTAAACAACTGATCTTAAGCATCATCCAAAATCAGTTCAATTTTTTTTCATCGCACTTTTTTGAAAAAGATAGTTCGAATCGCAATTGGGTAAGAGATTATAGTTAAAACCCTTTTTGGGATTTTCAAAATAAATAAAAGAAGTAAATGAGTACTTTCAAAAAGACTAAATTACCCATGTTATTTATTATTTTATTTATAATAACTAATGTGCCTCTGCATTAACAATTTGTAGAGTATAAAAAATAAGGATACAAGGGGAGTTCTTTAGCCAATTGAAAAATAAACAAAAAAGTTTCTAAATTTTATTAGATTTATTTTTAAAAAAAATTCCGTCAATTTTTTTTTAAAAATCAAATATGAAATCTTCAAAACAAAAAATTCTGATATTTTCATTTTCCTCTTATTTTTCCTAAACTAAAAAACTTTGGCTCGTTCGCAGAACATAATCTCAATATCAGTGATCAGTGTCTTTAACAGCCTTCTTCATGACCCCTTTCTCATTTCCGGGTAACTTTTCCGCTCTTCCCATGTGCTGCACTAATAATCTTGTTATATTATGTTTTTTTCACATATTTTTATAATTTTAATTTTTGCGTGTTTGGTTCAGGAAAAATTTGGTGAAAACAAAAAATTTGGACTAATATAGAAATGAATCCCTTGTTTGGTTTAAAGAAAATAAGAAATCGAAAATTAGTTGAAAAATTTATCAAAACAAAGAGTATTTTATACTTACCTCTAACCAAACAAAGAAAAATAAAATGAATTTCATGAAGATTCATTTTCCACCAAATTTTCCTTTCTCTCAAATTTTTTCTAAACCAAACACACCCTTAGTGTTATTCGATCTATCAAAATACATTATCTCTTGATGTTATCCGATCTATCATACTTCTATAATTTCATTGGTAACAACAATGAATTAGGGTCCCCAAATCACTAGTACCTTGTGATTTTCTTATTCAATTAATTCCAATCATCAACAAAATTAATACAATTAATTATATTCAATAAATCACAGCAATTGATTTTAAACAGCATTTTAAACTGATCTAACTTTTTTATTTAATAAATCAAATAAACTAATTTTAAGCAATATCTTAAAGTAATTTAAACTTTTTTTAATAGCATCATTTTTTTTACCGTTTGAACAACTCACACCGTAATTGAAGAAGTGATAGAAATTCAATAATTCTTTCACTGTTTTTTTCCTTAAAAACTACTCCCTCCGTCCTCTATTACATGTCATTTAAGGTTAATTTGAGTAGATTAAGGTGAAGTTAATGCTAGCGGTTGAATAAATTTAAAGAATGGGTGGTTATTGTTTTTATAAAAAAATTCGTGCAAAAAGTAAAATTGGTAGATGATTACTGGTGGAGAATGTATTTTTTGTTGAATATGGTAATGAAATAATTAATGTTTGACATTTTAAGGTAGCTAGTTGTTGATATTAAATACGCATTGAAAATTGTTAAGTGACAAGTAAAAGTGGATAAAAAAATTTGGTTAAGTGACATGTAAAAGAGGACAGAGGGAGTAAGATTAATCTCGCACTCATATCAAACATCATCATAACCATAAATGAAGCATGCTCAAAAAAAATATTTGATAGCAGTAAATGATATTAACAAAGATAAACACGTGCATGAACATAACATATTAAGGTTCGATGTTGTTCGCGTATATATGTCGATTCATTTTTCAATGTCTCTTGCTTTAGGACGGCGTGCTTCTCCTCCCCATTGCTTGATCCTCTGTGTCGCTGCTGACGCCTGCGTGAATCAGCAGACAAATTTGAGAACATTACAACTCACACATTCAACCGCTGACACAACAGAATTTGAAAAAAATAAGGTTTTGGTAACCTCTTTGCTCCAATTGGTCTTGAACAACATTACGAAGAGAACCAAGGTCTGTACCAAGGTCCCTAACATCATTCCCATCCAAATACCCTGAAAAAGTCAAACATTACTCAAAATTAAATGAAGTAAGAGAATTCAGCTATTATTATAAATCTCATTTATGAATTTTATGAGTGTGACATAATAATAATATGGGGATATGGGATATGAGATGATACCTTATATAAGTTAGGCAAGAGATCGGGCAAAACAACATAGTTTTGTTATTTTTTTTTCCATTTTAAGGTTTTATGATGTTTATATCATAATTTTAAATACAACAAAATCTAAAAAATAAAAAAATCTAAACCATAAACCCTAAAATCCAAAACCCCTGAACCCTAAGGGTATGAAACCCCTAGAAAACCCTAAACCCACGAAACCCTAAAATTTGAAAATTCTAAAACTCTAAAATCCTATAAACCTAATATTCTAGCACGTTAGAACCCTAAAACCTCTAAAATGAAACAAGAAAATTAGCAAAATTATGTAATTTGATCCGATCTCTTACCTAAGGGATATGAGCTGTCCATTTTCCGTGATAATATATGTATAAAAAATAAAAAAGCTTGATCATGCTGACACAGTTTGATGCCAACCTCAACCCCAAGGCCGAGTTTGAAACCCATGACGAGACCGGTCGGCATCCCAATCAGATAGTAACAAGCAATGTTCACATATGCAACGAAAGCTTGCCACCCGGCACCGATTGCCACCCCTGCAACAACGTATGAATCTTTAGTATGTAGACTAATCAGTTAAGGTTGGATAATTAAGTTTATTGCTCGGTCGGACCTGAGAGGATAGGTTGAATGTTGTTGATGACAATGCAAGTGGCGAGGATGGGAGTTAGCTTATCGACCAGGCTCCTAACCTCAGTGCTGTTTGAAAACAAAGATGGGTACTGGCTGTGAGTTGCGACGAGTACAAGGCTTGAAACGAGTCCTATGATCGTCGACTGTATGACCACCACCACGACTGAGAACTTGGCTGTTCTGGGATGAGCTGCTCCCAGCTCATTCGACACCCTCACGCTGCAGGTCATAAGTGCATAATACATACAAATAGAATCACATATCAGAAACCGAAAAAGTGTACGTGTGCATACTGAGGAACAAGCTGCAGTGAATCTCAGAAGATGGAGGGAGAGGGAGCACCTTGTGGCTGCATTGAACCCAGTAGCTATCATCACTTGCCAACCCACAATATTCATGCTGACATCATTTCATCAAACAGCACAAATTAAACCTTATCAATACACAGTACAGCATAATATATTTTCACAAGCAAACAAAGCATACAGAATATAAACCTGAAAAACTCCAGTACAAATTTAACATAGTACCAGCATCAACATAGGATGGAATCAAGAACGGTTTGCTAGGAGACAATTGGATCATCATGAAAGAAAGAAACAGTTGTTATTATTCGGTTCTAGGTCATGGTGATGTGATTTTTCACTGGTATATATCCAAATAATTAAAGCACGCAGCTTGCTAGCTAAAGGACGACATGGTGGCTAGTGATGTGGTACGACATGCATATGCTACGCCCTTAAAGCTTAGATTGATTTTCACGTGGGATCAAAACATTATAGAAAACGATAAAGAAAACAGCATCTGGTACGACATAGGATGTGTAGTGTAATTTTGTGCAACATTCTTAGTGATTGAGATGTGCATATATCTCATGTCCATGTACATTATTCATGATAGCTAGTTTTCTCTTTTTAATTTACATGCATGAATCAGATCATATCCACCTAATGGATTATGACACTACTAACAAGAAGCGGTAACGTATTAAAAAATTAAAATAACATGAATTAAAAAAATTTGACTTTTAAACCAAAGTCATGATAGCATGGCACTACTATGATGGACATCATAATTCACCCAAAATTGACTCAGAAGAATTTGGATGCTTACCATATGGAAAGTGCATCAACAGCGATCTCCGCATTCTTAAGATAGCCGGCGAAGAGGATCAAAGCCATGTAATACCACACCTCCAAACTGCACTCACAAACGATCGACACGTGTAAGCTCGTAATTAATTTCCAAACTGACTAAATATATACATTAGTCTAGCAAACTAAACTTTCTTATCTATATTAAATTAAGTACACAAAAACGGTTCCATTCTCGGTTTCGAAACTCAAAAATAACAAACGAACCACATTTATGGCTTTTTCAAATTTTGAAACTATGATCGAACCATTGGCTTTAAAACTTTATTAAACTTATTAATTTGGTTTATTTTGTTGTGGCCAAGGAACCGAACTTAAATACTTCCTCTGTTACATGTCACTTAACCGAATTTTTTTTTGTACATTTTTACTTGCCACTTACAATAACAATTTTCAATACGTAGTTAATATCAACAACTACCTTAAAACGTCAAGCATTAATCACTTCATTATTTTAATCAATAAAAAATTCATTACTCACAAATACTCCCTCCATCCTCTTTTATATATCACTTAATCAAATTTTTTTGTCCACTTTTACTTGTCACTTAACATTTTTCAATGCGTATTTAATATCTACAACTACCTTAAAACGTTAAACATTAATCACTTCATTATTATAATCAATAAAAAATTCATTTTCACCAATAATAATCTACCAAGATTTTTTTAAAAAAATATCAATCATCCACTCATTAAATTTATTCAACTGTTAGCCTTAACTTCACCTTAATCTACTCAAATTAACCTTAAACGACATGTATTAGAGGACGGAGAGAGTAATCATCTATCAATTTTATTTTTTTGTATAATGTTTTTTTAAAAAAATATTAACCACCTAATCAACTGCTAACATTAATTTTACTTTAATCTACTCAAATTAATCTTAAATATATGAAACTAGGGATGGATGGAGTACTATTTATGACCACGTGTGGTAGAAGTCATTTCCAATGTCGTCCATTAAATGAACATTTGGCGTTACTAAGATCAGAAGTAATGCTGTGTGCGATTTTGTCTTCATGCAGATAAATGACATGCAATTATATATAAAAATGCGTCTGAAATTTAGTAAAAGGAAAATGACTGGGCACGCACCAGAGCATGACCGCGGAGGCCAGCGACAGCCGGAGGAAGCCCCACAGATTCCGAAACGCCCCCCGCGAGAACCCGGACCAAGCCCGCCCGCACGCCCCGCTGAAGATATACGCCATTTGGCACAAGACGATCAGGAGCCAAGACGCGTTGAGCGCGATGGCGGCCCCAACAAGCCCCATTCCGAGTTTGATCATCAGGAGCCAGCTGAGCAGGGTGTGGAGGAGTAAGACGGCGCCAGCGATCGCGGCCATGACCATGGTCTTGCTCTGGGCCTGGAGGAACTTGGCGATCGGGAAGTTGAAGGCGTAGGCGAAGAGCTGGGGGATCATGTAGATGGCGAAGGCGCCTGCGGCTTCCGAGATTTGGGCGTCCTGCCCGATGAGTTTGAGGAATGGAGAGGCAAAGATGTAAAATAACACTAGAAGTATGGCTGTGCAGTTGAGAATGACCCACGAGCGTTGCATGTAGACTCCCAGCATGTCGATCATGCCCGCCCCGTACGCCTGCCCGCACAGCGTCTCCAGCGCGCTTCCCATCCCTAGCTGATCGATCAACATATATATCCCATGTCAGATATTACTCGACAACCTCTGCCACCACATAGGCGACAATGACAGGTGCCGATTCAGCTCAACAACATACACAGTTTCGCCATTCACATGCACAATTTCAGTATGACAACTAGTACGAAGAGGTTCTGTTTTGCTTACCATGGCTCCCATGGAGAACCCGGCTATGACGGAGTTTTCGACTGCCACGGCAGCGAGAGCGACGGTGCTGACGTGGCCGGCGAAGAGCTGAGTGACTGCTCCGAGGGAGTACTGGCAGATGCTCATGAAGATTGACGGTCCAGCGAGGTACCACAGCTTTCTGGTCTCGACACTGAATTCGCGGAAAAAGTCACGGGGACCGTTGATTGGTTTGATGTCGTTTTCCTCGGCTTTGAAGGAAGCGGCGGATGAGCGTTCGGCCGCGGCCGCTGACAGCAGGGGCTGCTCGGCAAAGTTTTCCATGAGCGAGGCTATGGAGAATGTGATGAAGGAGAAGAGAGAGTGCTTGAGACACGGATATTACGTGTTGAGCTTCACTGGATTGAAGTTTTCTTAATTACAATTCGGGGCCCAAAGTTTGATGGGTTATACCCCGTGTTCTAACCTCAGCCGTTAGACAGTGTTACGCGGTCAACACAAGTTCGACCAACAAATCGGAGATTAATTTATATATTTTTTGTATATTTGGTAATTACGAGATAAACATGAGTTAAAAAACAAGACTTCGGTAATTAATTAAACAAACATGCTACTCCGTCCTCTATTACGTGTCATTTAAGGTTAATTTAAGTAGATTAAGATGAATTTAATATTAGCGGTTGGACAAATTTAATAAGTAGGTGACTAATATTTTTTTTAAAAAGTTTATGCAAAAAGTAAAATTGGTAGTTGATTACTGATGATGAATGTATTTTTTATTGATTATGATAATAAAGTGATTAATGTTTGATATTTTAAGATAGTTGTTGATATTAAATACGCATTGAAAATTATTATGTGGATAAAAAAATTCGATTAAATGACTTATAATAGAGGACAAAGAGAGTAATTATTAGCATTATTTTAGTAATTGATAGAATAAAGAAAAAAAATATTCACCAACTTTTCATCATTTGGCTACCACAGGTATCATTAAACATATTACTCTCTCTTCCCTTTTTTACATGTCATTTAATCGATTTTTTTGTCTATTTTCACTTATCACTTAATAATTTTCAATGTGTATTTAATATCAACGACTATCTTAAAACGTCAAATATTAATCACTTCTTTATCATAATCAATAAAACAATCATTCATCACCAGTAATAATATACCAATTTTACTTTTTGCACAAATTTTTTTAAAAAAATACCAACCACCCACTCGTTAAATTTGTTCAACCGTTAGCATTTACTTTACCTTAATCTACTTAAATTAATCTTAAAGGACATGTATTAAAGGATGGATGAAGTATGTAATAGATGACGGAGGGAGTAATTTGTTAAGCTTCATTTCAATGTACACGTACGTATCACTCAGAATCTTGCTTTATACAACAACTTCATCTGTTCCCTAATACATGTTATTTAAGGTTAATTTAAATAGATTAAGATGAAGTAAATGCTAACAGTTGACAAATTTAACGAGTGGGTGATTGATATTTGTTTTTTAAAATTCGTGCAAAAAGTAAAATTGGTAGATTATTACTCGTGATCAATGATTGTTTTATTGATTATGATAAAAAAAGTGATTAATATTTGACGTTTTAAGATAGTTGTTCATATTAAATACACATTGAAAATTGATAAGTGACAAGTAAAAGTGGACAAAAAAATTCGGTTAAGTGACATGTAAAAGAGGACAGAGGGTGTATCGTTTAAGATTAATTTGAGTAGATTAATGTGAAGTTAATGCTAGCGGTTGAACAAATTTAATGAATGAATGGTTAATGTTTTTATAAAAAAATTTGTGCAAAAAGTAAAATTAGTAGATGATTACTGGTGGGGAATGTATTTTTTATTTAATATGATAATGAAGTGATTAGTGTTTAACATTTTAAGGTAGTTGTTGATATTAAATATGTATTGAAAATTGTTAAGTGACAAATAAACGTGAACAACAAAAATTCGATTGACATCTAAAAGAGGACAGGGAGTATTTTATTTGGAATGTGAGTGACACGTCATGTCGGATTAAAAGGTTACGATGGTGAAGATACTAGTAAAATTTAGTTGATTGCAATTAACTATAACATCGTACTCCGTGTTAATGATAACTACTCGAATAATAGACTAATAAATACATTTAATATAATTAATTATCATTCACGCGCCAGAGACAAACTATGCTTTATAGAAGTCTGACTTGGTAGATTTTTTGGGATATCGCAATCCATCCGCAGAGCGGCTACGGCTCAGTCGAAGTCAAATCACGGTCATTTTTTTATTTTTAAGTTAATTACATTTATTTATTTATTTTCTGATTTGGAGAAAAAAAATTTCATGAAAGCTGATTCCCTAAATTAAACAAAGATTCTTTTTATTTTTTTCTTAAATTTCTTTTATTTCAAAATTTTCCTAAATCAAACATAGTCTTAATATTTTCAATACACATTTAATAATGTGAACTACTTTAAACTGAAAAATCTGCAAATTGCAAAAAATTATAGTTACACCCGTATTTTATAAAACTGTGATAGTTCATACCCCTTTCTGTAGTTTTCCCATTAATTTAACATCATAATTCATAAAGAAATTTTTTTACACTAATATTAATACAATACATTTTATATTTTACATAAAATTTTAAAAATGCATTAAATACATATTATTAGAGCACAAAAAGAGTACTATAAAACTATGTTCACACGTCCTAAGCAACGATGTTTTACTACTAGGTATAATTTTGTGTTTAATTGAGAAATTTAAAAATAAAAGTTACAAATATTTTTTATGAATATCTTTATTTACATATACGGCGTTTTTAACATGAAAACATCATATAAAATATACACATTATGCGATATTTTCAGATTAAAAGCGTTGTATATGTTTCATGAAACGGTATCATGTCAGAAAAATATAAACTGTCTTCTACATTGAAGCTTCGTGTCCAGTAAAATTTATCGTCTGACATAAATTTCATATGTCCTGGAAAGAAGAGATAATGTTGACCGGAAGAGAGGAATATGACTTGACATTGTCGATTAA
Organism: Kalanchoe fedtschenkoi; assembly: GCA_002312845.1. Taxonomy (NCBI): domain Eukaryota; kingdom Viridiplantae; phylum Streptophyta; class Magnoliopsida; order Saxifragales; family Crassulaceae; genus Kalanchoe; species Kalanchoe fedtschenkoi. The sequence continues at coordinate 4,986,881 of NQLW01000095.1, forward strand.
AGGAAGAAAAATTAAATGCGAGAAAGTGACATTGCATATTCATATTCTCGATCAGCAAAATTTCCTGCGTCAGTGGTGTGAAACATGTGGAAGTGTTAGTACGCCGTTTCGTTTCATATAGCAGACAACTTCAAAAAAAGAAAAAAAATATTAGTATTAAATAAAACACAAGCATTAAAAATATCAAGAGCCAATTAATAATTAATAATCCCAAAATCTACATCGTTTTAAATGTTAGTAACCAAACATATAATGAATAGTGATGACTAAATATTAGCTGAGTATTTAATGTATTTTTAAAAAAATTATGTAAAATTTAGAATTTGTTTGGATGATTATTCAAGTTTTGAATGAATTTTTTATGTATTATTATAGTGAAGTGTAGTTAACGTTTGATTTTTTAAGCTAGATGATAGGATTATTATGTATTGAGGATTTAAAAATAAAAAATAAAGATGGATAAATAGATTTTGATTAAATAGTAAGTAAAAATATATTATGAAGTAACTTTAAATGTGCTTTGAGAGAGATCCAAAATCAAATTTTGCCCCATGGCTCATCAAACAATATCTGATTCTTATACTGTACAAGGAAGCTCTTGATAGTCAAACCTGGATAGCATTCATTTATTGAAACAGGTTTTTTTGGAAATTCACTTTCTCTCTTAATAAAATAAAATGTATTTAAGCATTTTCTCATAAATTTTATATCTTTAATTAAATAAAGAAAAATGAGATAGATTTTATGGAAAATTCACTTTCTCTCATTTTCTTTTCCACTTAATTTTTTCTAAACCAAACACGCTATAAATGTTCAAAGAAATTTATTACTTTTCTATATTCAGTAGTCATTCAAGATTATATTAAATGGATTAAAAAAGGGACATTAATACTAGTTATTAATTAAATTTAATATGTGTTTAATATATATATTTTAAATTTCATGTAAAATGTAACAATATGATGCATTACTATTTCTTTATAAATTATGATAATGGACTAAATTGATTTCTTAACTTTAAAGGTGTTCGACAATATTAAGTGTGGGTTGTAAATGTTAAATGACACGTAAAAGTAAATAGATAAATATTAATTAAGTGACAAGTAAAAAGAAGGAATTTCCAATGATGCTTTCTCGGCGAGGGATGAGTGGGCAAAACCTCATGGCAAATTGAGTTCGTCATCACATTCTGTCTTCCCTCCTGCGAGGTGCACAGGTTATGATTTCATCCACCCTGAGAATCATTTCAGCAGCCTCAGTTGCAGAGAGCAATACTGCCTGCTTCACCTTGAACGCTTCTGATATCCCCAGTTCTGCCATGTTCCCAACCTGAAATTGAACAAAACACTTCAAATAAGAATCAAGCTAGATATAGTGCGAATTCAATGCAAGTCTGTGATTGCCGATGGTAAAAAAACTGAGTGTGCACTAACAGATCCAGTAATGACATCAATTCCGGCATTGCTGTCATCCTTGTGATGCTCTGCACGGAGCTTAGCAACCAACTCCGCACTGTCCAACCCTGCGTTATCAGCAATTGTAGTTGGAATGGCCAGAAGGGCACGTGAGAAAGCTTCTATGGCGTGGGACTTCTTCCCTGGAGTTTTTCGTGCCAGCTCATCCACTTCCTTTGCCATCACCATCTCAGGCCATCCACCTCCAAATATGACCCTACTGTCATTGACTGTTTGGGATAGCACACATAACGCATCATGCAGAGACCTTTCAGCCTCATCAAGTACATGGAAACTGCAGAGAATGCACAGGAGTGGATTTTCAGCGAGCAAAAACAAAAAGAGAACTCAAAAAAATTACAGTACAGTGCAGTGCAGGTAGCTGAGTATACCTTGCACCCCTCAAAACTATGGTGCAAGCTTGTCCCATTGCAACACCTGAGAAGTGAATCAACTTGTCCTCGCCAATCATGATTTCCTCAATGACCTTGCAGTATCCAAGTTTCACAGACTCCGGGTTGTCAAAGGTTGACGCAATTTCCCCACCAGTTACTAGAGCCAATCGCTCAATACCCTTAAAGTCAGCGTGCTCAATTGCCAATATCCCGGCATCAGCAAAAAGTTCCTCCGGAAAGTTATAGATCAACTGCCGGTTGACAAAGCAGTTGATTCCATGACCAATAATCTTTTGCACCTTTTCCCTCATCTTATCTTTCTCAGCAGCTTCGATCTCAGCAACCTTAGCCATTGAATCAACACGCACACGTGCTCCATAAATTTTCACCTTATCAGTATCCATGGCTGTATTTGCAACTAAAATCTTGGCATTTTCTATGCGTTTAGGTTGCCCAAGACCTATTTTCTTATCAAGAATAAATCTGCAAGCATAGATATAATGATTAAGCGAGTAGGCAACTCAAATGTCAAAAATACTTTTTTGATAGTTGACTAAATATCTTTCAGGGTTATGAGATAACTCGTAGGTCCAATTTGCATTTCAAAGGCTTGAGTGCTTTACTATTTCTCTACCAATGTGAATCAAATATCTGTGAACTAAATGCATATAATGAGCCAAGTGTTTAATATTATCACGTGGTTAGCAACAGCAAATAAAAATAAACCAAATGAAAGAGAACCTACCCTTCATCCAAGAACGAATCTCTTAGTGACCCGCCAGGTTTCTTTATAATCTGAATGGACTCTAGGTTTGTGCTTCCCTAGCATGGGATTAAACATAAAAGAATCAGAACGCCATAATAACAGTATATAAGAATTCATACCGCTGTAACTCCCACAACTTCAAACTTGGGACAACAAATACAGCAAAGATTGTTTTCAAAACAACTTTGTATCACACCTCACAGAAGACTAAATAAGGTAAATGTTACTCAAACTCAACAATAGTCCTTTTTTTTTTGAAATATTTTAAGCCGTCCAGATTTCAGATAACTATCACTCTAGATCAAATTTACCTTAAGTCTCATAACAGCATCGACGGCTAATTTTGCAAAATGTTCCTTATCTTGAGAAAGAATTTTAGAACTGAGGGTGGTCATTGCGATTTTCATCAAGTCTGCCTTGAACTTCTCTGCATGATAGATGATTCTAGTATCATATACAAAATTACACAGTTTAACCATATAAAATTTAATACCGATACATACAAATCATATTCCAGTCAACAATAAGGTACACAATAAAGAACTTTCTGGAAACATTTGCTCACATCAGGGATCAAGAGGATAATATTAAGGCCCACATTAAGATGGTTGATCTAATTTGGTGATACTTCAAACTGAGATAATGCAAAACCAGTCTATTTTACCCTCATTCGTTTTGTTGTCGACAACCTTCTGCAACAAAGCACTGCGAGCACATTCTGCAGCCATCCTGTATCCTGCAACAAGTAAACTAAAAAGTGACACGAGCATTCCAACAAAATAGCATGTGCATTCTCAAATGCAAATGATGACTACAGGTCAAATTAATGATATGCATGTGTCTCTGTATCTCTGAATTCATAATAGGATCCTTGTGTTATATGGGAGCGTATAAAACAAAAAAAGTATGGCATCAAACTTTGAATGAATTAGCAAAAAAAGTCCTTAACTATATTTCCTCTTGATAGCTAAATCAATATGATAGCAGTAGTCTCTAAAAAAAGATTTTCTCCAAATCTAATTTAATTCAACCTTGATAGATTGCAAGGTATACAGTAAGCCCTGTCCAAAGGTGTTGCAGAATGGAGTCGAACAAAACTAGGTTACACAAGAATGTTGAAAATAAGTATAACTACCATCCTTCTATATGTCATTTAAGTTTTATCAAATGTCACTTTAAAGAAAATTCAGTATAAGTGGAGAAAACGTCCCATACACAGAAAAATAGAAACAAACAGATAACATCAACATGTTAAGAAAGTGAATCACCAGATGTTAGACTAAGAAAAAAGCAATTCAACCTCAATACATCATAGAGTAAACAGAAATCCCAATCCAACAGTGCAGGAAATGGAGACAAATAAAACAAAGTTAGACCAGAAAGTTTACAGCAACCTAGTTATCATTCTCTACGTCATTTTGATTTCATCCAATGTTCCATTTTAGGATATTCCATAAAAATTATCTAAACAATTACAAAGGCCAGATGTCGGGATGCAGAAACTCAAAAGAAGCATTGACATACTAATGAACATATAGAAGATCACACAAGAAATCAGAAAGCTAGGCTGCTAAGCGTCAGGATGCAAAAATGTGAGAGCAATCTAAGCAGCCTAAGAATATAGCGATTCAGCATATTTGACAGATACAATATCACGGCAGGATGAATGTCAACACTCTAAGTCATTCTCGATCAAACTCGAACCATGGAAACCTGGTCATACCAGAGATTATAGTCATTGGGTGGATCTTCGCCGCAACCAACTTTTCAGCCTCCCGCAAAAGCTCTCCCGCCAACACAACAACAGAAGTGGTACCATCCCCAACTTCATCATCTTGGACCTTTGAAATGTCTATTAATTGGCTAAGTATAACCACAAAATGATGGAGAACCATATGAAGCTTATTGACCTCAAAAGTGCCCAGAAGACATTAACCCAAATAAACCAGTTTCGTAAGGATAAAAATTCAAACAGGCAGTTTGTAAACCACGGTATAATAAACACAATACGACACTGCCACCAAATTGCGCAACCATTTGAAGGATACCAACAAGAACTTTAGCAGCAGCATTGTCAATATGAAGGGACTTTAGTATGGTTGCCCCATCATTGGTTACAGTCACTGACCGCCCTCTCCCTGTAGACTGCAAAATCTTATCCTGCGAGCAAAGCAAATAAAGTCAAAACATTAACAGTTGTAAATACTTAACTGGCCATTCAATGATTTTTTTAAGCACATTAGATGACAGAACTCACCATTCCCTTCGGCCCCAGAGTTGTTTTGACCAAATCTGCTATGGCCATGGCACCAACAAATGAAGCCTGCAATGCAAAAAACTCAATCATATATTGCGGAAGAAAAACTGTAAGCATGAAGTCACAATGTCATATTATAGCTTCTTCTCATGCAATAGCGACTAGCATCACACTGAGGATGCGTTGCAAAGCTGTCATGGTTAAGGTTACTAATTACGCTCAGGTCTAGCCATTTACTAAAAGGAAAAATAGAAAAGTTAATCACCAATCTGGCGCGCTCTCCCTTCTCTTCAGTAGCTTCATCTTTGAACAGCCTCTCGCCCTACAGGTTTCAGTACACGAACTTCAGTTCAATCACAAAAACGAAGAAAATACAAAACTAACAGGAAAAAAGAGCTCGGCAAACGTTCACCACTCACCGACATAGTACCACTCGGGATCAAAAAGAAGTCGGATCGAGAAGCTTCTCAAAACCCGTCTGCAGGAACAACGACGGCAAAGAGTCAAACCAGCAGATCAAAGGACAGTGGAAATGCAGCGATAACGTCAAATAAATAAAAGTAGCGGCTAACCTGAAGCGGAAGCGGATGGAAGAGAGAAGATGAGCTGAGATTTGAAAGAGGTCTCGTCTGGCCTCGAGCGCAAATAGCTCAACTGAGATTTTTAGGGTTCATGGCGAAAGCAAACGACGCCGTTTTCTCTCTGAAACCGCAAAAAAGAAGGAAAAAGAAAAAAAGTGCAACTGGTAAAGAGAAGCTGCCAAACCGGCAGCCGATTCCTAGCTTCCTCCATTCCATCACTACACTACTTTCAGTATGTTGACCGGCGACATTGAGCCTTCGATCAAGGACGCCGTGAGTCAGCTACCGCCGCAAGCGGCGAAGGATTTGTTGTCTGCAGGGGTTCGTTCCCATTCCTCACTTCACTTTCTATTTAATTTCCATATTCGCTATTCGCCGATGCGTATTACTATACGATACTACTTACATAATTTAGGAGTCATTTAGGTGGTTTTATGTATAAACCTGTTGCGTGTTTGGTCTTGGGTTTAACCTTTTTAATTCCATTGGAGATTGAATGCTAGATACTCCTTTAAGATTAAATTGAGTAGATTAACGAGATATTAGTATGAGCGGTTGAGCAAATTTAATAGGGAAGTGTTTACGGTTTTTCTTTAAATTTCGTGCAAAAGGTAAAACTGGTAGATCATTACCGTGTGAAATGATTTTTTTATTGATTAAGATAATGAAGTGATTAATGTTTTACGGTTTAAGATAGTAGTTGTTGATATTAAATATGCATTAAAATTATTAAGGGACAAGTAAAAGAGGATAGAGGTAGTATTGTAATTGATAGACTTAACTGGTGGTAGTGTGGTCAAGCTTCACTTACGCTGCCTGCACGTTTCTGCTGTTGAAAACTGAGAGGTGGTACAATGGGCTTATCAGTAATCATACTGTGTTATAGGTTTGTGTACGCTGCATATTCCGGCTGTTTGGGATCCGTGGACAAGTGTATTCTTTCCCCACTCTCGCCCCGTCACTAATATATTCGCAGCTTGAAGAAGTAATTGATGTGGATGAATCTATCCCGCGTTGTAGTGTTGAAGCAAATGGCAGTCTCGGCGGATCTGATACAGACCTCGGATTCTGCACCATCTGTTTGGGCATTTTGCAATTTTCTTATCATGATGCTAAAGATAAGGTCATGAAAAATCAGTCTCCAAGTGATATGGCCTCAACCATTGCTCAAAGTGTTAAGCAAGAGGGGCACAGCATTAGTGATTTCTCCCTTGAAATATCAATTCCTCCAATTATCCTAGAGAATGAACATGCTGTCCGGTGAGAGTTTTTTTAGGCTTTTTCAAATATATAAAACATGGTAATGTGCAATCAGCAGGTAAACAGCATCTCCTTTCCGTCTTCATAGGCTGCACTTGAAATCTAAGTACGGAAATGAAGGCTGGATGCAAGAGAGCAATTCTTCTCAAATCATATCGGTGAAGGAGAGTTTAAAGTTCTCATTGACCGGTTTAGTGGAAAATGTGCTGGTAAGTTAGATCAATATCTTGTTGCTGGTTAAGGTGTCTCTGCTGGCCCGTGTGGTCATTGCCTGTATTGTTGGTGCTACTGGATATAATATTGGCTGCATATATTTTGTAAGATATGCAGGGAAAGGAGTGTTGTATGATATATATCCATTTTTCTTCTATAAATTTGAAGTTTTGCAGGATGCCAAATCTAGTTTGAGCGAATTTCGGATACGCATGACATATACACTCAGCAAATCGCCAAAGACAATTCAGAACATCATGGAGAAGAACAAGCGCTTCAAAAAACTTAAACACGGTGCTTTTTACTCAAATGATTAATTGTTACTTTGCTCATCCTATCACAAGACGTCTACACTCTTTGTATAGATGTTACTTGCTAAATGAGCTCCCTCTTCTGAGATAGGTAATGAGAAACTCCATAGCGATGGCACTGATGCCGGTGATGCTGATATGGCAAATGATAGAGCAGAGGAAATAGTGAAAAGAACATTGAAAAATTTAGGAGATCAACAACCTTCTGTGTTCCCCCCAGATAAGGTACTTCATTTCCATACTGGGTAGTAGGTAGTACTTCATTGTCCTGGTGCAAATATTTTTGGTGGGTGGAACTTAGTATCTATCGCAAGGATGATTTTTGTGAAGTCTTAAAAGGCCACTGAGTCAGATGAGCGAACTCGGGCTTTTTTCAGTACCACAACTTGGGCTTCAAGTCAGTTCAGTCTCGTTGTCTGTGTAATTGTTTCGTAATTTGCTTTATTCCTCGATCTGACTGTGAAAAATGAAAATCTGGACTTATGGCTTTTAATTCAGATGTGATTTTCTTGTGCAGCTGATATTATTCTGGACAATTATACTAATCTTTATGTTGCCAATACCTCGTAGGTCACAGAACCATGCTCTCTGGTAGTTGCTTGTTCGAGGGCATCTATATTTTTTGGTGGGAGATACCTGAAGGTATGCTCATCAAGTTAACTAGTCATTCTGATTTATTAATTTTCTGCCTTTTATGCTGCTTATTTGTTATCATTTTAGGACATGATGCTACACTGGCCTCTTATATCATGACAACTGTGCACTTTTCTTAAGAAACTTTGTTCTTCTTCTCTAATTTCACATGCCCTCATTAACGTAGCACTACATCTTCATTTACTCGTTCTTGCAAGACTGAGATTTCAATTATTTTCATCAGGAGGCAACTTATGTTGAGCTCTTCTCCTCTTCCCCTGAAACATTAGTAGATGCCTTAACAGTTTATCTAGATTAACTAGTGCAGATACGAGTCTTAGCAAGTTGGTTTAGTTTTCCAATTTGCATTAGAGGTGATCACAATTAATTTTTATATAAACAAAATATTGTCCATTTGTGTTTAAATTTTCTTACTAGTCCATCAAATGCTTGATCCGAGACATGAATGTCGTGTACAAGGAGAATTCTTTTTTTAGTTTATTGCTTTGAAAGCTTGTATCAGTGATTATTGCATGATCAATGTTATGCTGGCTACATTAAGCATATTATTGTCAACGGAGCTAGTCTCCTAGGGTACCTGCAAAAAAGAGCGTAGACGTTGGTATCAGTGTTCATTTGCCAGCAATTACTATAACAGTTAGGTGTCTAAGTAGTCTTCATTTATTGACTTAAATAGTTGCTCGTCTGTTTCTTAAATTGACTAATCCTGCACACTTGTCCTATTTGAAATCTGAAATGGAGTTTCTGCCTTGTATGTTCAGTACTCGAGAAATGTGAGCCAAAGCCGTTGGATAATTGATGATGAAAGGATGGGAGAGGCCTCTGTCGAGGTATATACAGATTTTCCTCTATAATCTTTTGGGATCCCTCAATGACTGGATTGTTATTTTACAAGGTTGCTGTTATTTTACAGGAGATAATCGGCAGCAATATTCTTCCACTTTGTCGTGGTGATGCTTACAAGTTTCATGCTGCTGGCAGAGAGGATATAGACGTACTTTTTATTTATCTTTATCATCGGTGGTCTCAGAAATATATGTACATCATTTCCAAGGATACTATCAAGATGTTTCTTTTTGTATTACGTAGGTCAGAATGTTGGGATCAGGACGGCCTTTTCTTGTAGAGGTTCAAAATGCACGGGACGTTCCATCTCGGACATCAATGAGAGAAATTGAAGTCAAGGTCAATAACGTTGGAAGTGGATTGGTGAGTCAACTGATAAATTGTAATTCGTTTACTATTCAAAAGGCCACTATGACAGCTGCATCTCTATGTTCAGGTCAAGGTGAAAAATCTAGATCTAGTTGGCAGTCAAGGCTGGAACCTTATGCGCGAGGGAGAGGCAGAGAAGCAGGTCTGCCCATTATAAAGCATACGAAACTTATTGTATTAAGTTTATTTGTTACTGATATATGGTTTTACTGCAGTGAGTTATTGCTAAACTCATTTACGCCGTATGCAGAAACAATATGCTGCACTTGTTTGGATTTCTCGACCACTGGAGGATGTTGACGTTGAAACCGTAGTTTCATTAAAAGAAATGGTATGTTATTTCGGGATGACAAGCTGCTAGTCTTAGAGTAGTTATGTTCAGCAATTAGTTGATCTCCTTAAAACTGTTAGATCTGTCTCTGAAATTATAATTGTTGCGGTATCTCGTTGTAGATGCTTGACAATGCTCGGACAGACTTATAATGCTTATAAATTATAAATTTGTCCTCGGACAGACTTATAAATTATAATGCTTGACAATGGGAGTTTGTTGTCAACAGGCCAACCAACTCTTTCAAGAAAACTATTTTAGATAAATGTGTGATTTTTTTGTTGATGGTCATTCAATACTTTATAAAGTTGTATAGTTAGAGATGATACAAAATAAGACTAAAGCTTTCTCAGATCAAAATAGAGAAATAGTTAGAACTCCCAATTGCATTCTTAATTTTCTAAACTCTATGATGACATGTCGTTTAATTGTTTGTTTATCTTTGTTGCATTTACATGGTGTTTCCTGTGGCTAATAATAAAAATACAGCATTAAGACTTATAGAAGAAGCATTGAAGTTTATGATCATTTCATGTATAGTTTAGATATACCATTATCGTTTACTTAGAGCCTTTCTCAACTAAAGAAACTGCCCTTTATGTGGAATAAAAATTAACAATTTTTATTCAATTGTTCCCCAGCAAATTTTGCAGAAAACCCCAATAAGGGTCCTTCATAGGCGAAGTCCTTTGGAAAGAGGAAGAACTATTCATTGGTTAGATATTTCTTTGCTTGAGCACCTTAGTCTCTCTTCTTGAATGCAGTGTCTCATATTTTTCTCAACGGCTTGTAGGATGAATATTGAACGAATTGCTGGAAGCTCTCAGTATTTTCTGCTGCATCTCTGCACCCAGGTATATTGCAGATAAATAAGTTTGAATGTCTCTGAAGTAGAATTGTAGAACGCAATCACTTCAAGCGAAGCTCCTGAATTGATACGGATATTTTAACAGGCTGGAACATACATCAAGGAATTTGTACATGGTGATCTCGGACGCACTCACCCTAGGTAAAATATCAGTTACTTTCAGTGAATACACTTGAACTGTGGACTAGATTGTTTCCCGAATACCACTTCTGTGGTTCAACTACATTTGGGTCATTTCCGGATTCTTAGATTTTGTCTTCTGCGCAGCATTGGCTCAATTTTAGGCTGCAGAGCTGAAATATTGCAACTTGACGTCACAGATGTTAAGATGGATTGCTTCATGGCTGACTAAGGCTATGCTATGAAAGTACATGCTCATAAAAAATGCGAGAGGTATTCCCGTATTCATAATCAAGTCTCAAGCAGCATTGTACAAGGTGGTACAACTAAATCAACACAGCTATTTCCAGTTGAGCTCCAGGTAAGAATCAACTTCAGCTTATTTGAATCATAGAAGCTATCGGATATATGTTTGCCCTTCGGCAGCCCATTGATTTTGTGGCTAATGCCCAGTGTACCATTATGGTACAAGTTTT
>NQLW01000095.1:4999123-5041970 GCA_002312845.1 Kalanchoe fedtschenkoi
CTTTTGGGTTTTTCCCCTTAAAATGAGTTGATTTTTCTACGACATTTTAAAGTTGAAATTGTTTCTTTTATTATCTTGAAATATTTAAATAGAGTAAGAGCTGTTGTATTCCAATATTTTAGAAAATAACTATTACACTTCATATATTTAATGTACTAACATAAAAAATAAAAATTAGTCTTTTCCAACTATGATAGTATAATAATTCAAACATTTTACCTCATTTCTTTCAATCTGTCTCAAACTTTTAATTTCTCGATATTTAAGTTTTTCAATCTCTCATAAGATATAAAATACTCTATAATTTCTAATGAGTGATCATACATTTAGAGGAGGACTCATTAATTTTATGAATTCTCTAAATTTTGAAAATTCACCACCTCCATCCAATTCGAATTCACAAAATACTCCTACTCATAACCATGATTATTGTGATCAAATTATGTCTGATCGGAATAATGGGTGGTCAGATAACCAAATAATAGAGGCGTACCGATTGACTTTGAAAAATGAACATGAGAAAAGAGAGTTTCGTGGGAAATGTTGAAGGATGAACCAAAATGGGCAGCTCAAGTTGTAGCACAAAATGCATCAAATAAGACAAAAGACAAATGATTTTGGATCATATATCTCATCATTCAATTTGATTTGCTGAAAGAAACGGTTCGATTCAATCTCAAATTTTTTAAACCGAACACAATCAATTCGGTTTAATTTTTTATTGTTTAACGCATCAAACCGAACCGAATGATTGCCCCCTCCTTACATGCCACAGCAACAAGTGAAAACCATGATACGGTTTTGGTGTTTAGTCGTACTGCATCTGTACTACTATCATTGTGCAGTACAGTTGCGACCGGAGTGCGCATATAATAAGAGAAGCGCATCTCACCGCTCCATTTGATTGATTGCAGCAACCAACCCAAATGGGCATCACTCGTATCTTACCACTTCGAAGGTATGCCTTCACTCACTGTAATTCTTAGTTACTATTTGACATACGGTAACATTCAATTCATGTATTTTTTAGTAGTGGTATATGTAAACCCCATCTGAGGGTATCCATATCAAAACAAATTAAAAAGAAATTTGTGTTATGCCACATCAAATTTGTGTCACGCCAATTCAATATTGTCATAAATGTATTTTTTATAAACTTATATCCACATTGAAACAAACCTTTCAAATCTCTGCGCATCAATTCACATGTCAAATTATACATTTTACTACTTTTTATATTATTTTAATTGAAGATTTTCTTAATTTATTAAATATTTGATTATTTATAATAATTAGTTCAAATATTAATTATTAAATATTTGATTATTCTTAATTTATTAAAAGTGTTAGGTTTGATTGTAGCAATTAACACGTGCCACGTGTCAGTCATAAGGCTATTATCACGTTTTTCTTTAGAAGCGTGGTAATTGGTTAGAAGCGTCTTACCTGTTACCATGCTTCTAAATTAGAGATGTCATAATAAGCATCGTAGTAAATTATTCCGAATATTTAATATATACATATTACCACGCTTTCATCTTTGAAGCGTGATAATTAATTTTTTACGAACCGCTTTGTGTAGACGAAGCGTTTCGGTGTGAGAAGGTTACGAATTTGTTTCCACATTGAAACGAAGCGCTTCGAAGTACGACACGAAGTTTATGACAAAGCTTCAATGAAGATGCCTTGATATTGCATCAATGATATTTCGATCTGAGTGAATCTTTGAGGGGAGGGGTATATTAGTATTTCGATTGCGGATCAATGATATTACGCTACGTGCTCCACTACATTGATTTTCGATCATCCAGCGAATGACATGTGTCACACTATCTCCTTTTTATCTCATTCACATACATTTCAACCAATTAGGATGCGCCACATGCCCCACTATCTCATTCTTTCAGCTAATCAGAACACGTCACCATGTCACACACCTGCTCTCTCATGCACTAAACTCATTACTTCTAATTTTATTTTTAGAAAATGATTTATCTATTTAAATCAATTTATTTTTTCAAATTGGTTAATATTTATGAGTTGTTGTTTATATATACAAATGGCGAATATAGAAGCACAATTGGTGAATATTCATCAGTTATCATGTATATTCACCAATTGTGCATATATATTCATCAATTGTTTTAATCAAGTGAAGTGTGTTTATTATGTAACACGTAAAACGATGTCATTTTCATCAAAAATAAAACAACATTGCAAACGAAAACATATACTTCCCAAACACATAATAATTTGCCGCAACACCGGATCCCGACCCGTAACTCACGACGGCAATATCCAAACCCACCAATGATATGAATCCATATGGGGATTACACCTCCACTCGTCACCCCATATCTTCACCCACCATCATCCATAATCCATTTATCTCATTCCCATCCACACCACACAAATCCACTTTTAAACCCCTCTTCGACGCCCCGTTATCTGAACCCAGACGAAGCACATACTCATCATCAAATGGCTTCAGTCATATCTGCCGCAGTCGCCATCCCATCCTTCACCGCCAGAGCCAACGCATCCGCCAAGGTCTCCTCGGCCCCCAAGCTCGTCACCGTCAGGGCCTCCCTCAAGGACCTGGGCGTGGCCGTCGCCGCCACAGCCGCGAGCGCGGTGCTGGCCAGCAACGCCATGGCCATTGAAGTCATGCTCGGCTCTGATGACGGAGGCTTGGCCTTCGTCCCCGACGCCTTCTCGGTCGCGCCAGGTGAGCAGATAGTGTTCAAGAACAACGCCGGCTTCCCACACAACATCGTTTTCGACGAGGACGAGGTTCCAGTCGGTGTGGATGTTTCCAAGATCTCCATGAACGAGGAGGACTTGCTCAATGCCGCTGGAGAGACATACACAGTTACTTTGTCCGAGAAAGGCACCTATAGTTTCTACTGCTCGCCTCACCAGGGAGCTGGCATGGTCGGCAAGGTCACCGTTAACTGATGAGTCGGTTGGTGTACGATGCCGTAGAACTATTTATAAAGCTCTCACTCACTCTGAGCCTCTGAGGAGCTTGTGTACCATCAACATTTTGTGTATTCTCAGCATAATAATAGTTTTGTTGATTGATATGAGCAGAAATATATATATATATATATATTCAGTTGCTCCTCCTATCATTACAATCCTTGTTAATGCATTTACTTCCTTTTTTAGGGCGCGTGAGTTGACAGAGTAATAATGTACATGGATGGACAGAAGACTGTCCTTCACTTCATAGATGATTTTCTATGTAGTTAGAGATGTGGGGAGTGTGGAGCGAGCCCCCAGTACCTTACCGCCTACGTCTGGGAAAGATTCAAACCCAGGCAGTGGCCCAACCTTTCCGTCAGAATCTACCTGCACTGGGTATTTCAGCAGGTGACCTTGCAACGGTGTAAACTCGTCTGTCGTGAACCTTTTCCAATTATCAGTTGCAATTTCATTTACAGTCCGGACACAATCTAGCGAATCAGGGTCCTTGAAGGTGTTAACTAACTTTCCAATATGTTCAGCCCATAGAGACATTCTGTAGCCATAGACCTGCAAGAGCAACCACACCATCATCAAGTATGTGACAATATCTCTAGTATCGCACTTGACTGAAAATGTCATGCGGCTTGCTTGAATTAAATGGCCGAACATAATCTCAGTGCTTCAAAAGAGAAGTTCAGTTCACGTACCTGTCCATGAGGGTGTTTGCGTTTCCTGGCCCAGGTATGTTGAGGTTGATAGGCACCCATTGCTATCTCGGTGTCCCTCGAACCAGCTAAAGATCGTTGGTTGATATTTGCAGACCCCAATACGACATATTCATCGTCTACTATCATTCCCTTAGAATGTACATATATCATGAAGCGTTGGAACTTCTGGGAAGCTGTGGCTGCACTCTGCTAAATATCCCAAATGGGTAACACATGCGATATGCTTTCAAAAGTCAGAACATAAATTACTGAAAACTTACGGAATCAAAGTTTGTAGAGGGAGCTTCTCCCGATTCAGAAGTTTCTTCAGGCATCTTCTCACGATTGCCAAGACAGTAGAAGTTAAGGTAGTCTTGTGGATGAGAGTTCTTCATGTTCATTTCTTTCAGAACTTTGGCAACAATATCATACATCATCCTCATAGTTTGTGCCTGTTGGGTTAGTAAAGTATACTTATGATGACTTCCGATTCCTACGCAAGATAGCTAGAGTTGTGGGCATGTGGCATTACCTGCCAGAGCAGAATATCTTGGACAGAAGCAGAGGAGGGATTGCCCTCAGGCCACATTGGTATGACCACATAAACTGCAAATCTCTCACCAGCTCTTATCTTACTCGCAATCTTCAGAGCTAATTCAATAGGGATCAAATTTTCCGCACCTGGTGAAATACAATATTATTCCACTTAAATGTTCATTTTGACAATGAAGAACTTGGGCAATAGTAACACATTTAAGGAAAATTTAAAAATAAATGTGCCTGAAGAATCTCCTAGGGGGAGCAAGGCCATCTAGTGATTTAGTAATAGCAGTTTCTTTTGATAAATAACATCCATTTATACATTGCTTTCAGACAGTCAGGACAAATTTCGTATGTCAAACCTGTATCCTGATAGGAAGGCCATGCATAAGATGATCCAATGAAGTACTGGTTTTCAATGTAGATGAAATGTTGGGCAGATCTGATGGCCTCAATGTAAGCTGTTTGAATGCTCTTGTCTATGACTAGATTTTTTGCGCACACCAAATTCTACATGGTGAGATGAAAACCAAATCAGTAGACTACTTTTTCCCAGTAAATAGACAAATGGAGACCACTCCAGAAGTTAAGACTCTGACGAATGAAGGACGACCTATCATGTGTAGGTAAGAGAAAAGCTGTAAGTGCAGTGAGTATTCATGTTGAGAGGTAAAAATAACCTGAGCTTCAGCTGTTTGTATATCTTTTGGAAAGCCTTTCACAGACCCGGAATCGATAGACCTAAAAACCTGTTGATAAGAGCTAACTAGAGGCAATCAATCTCATAAAGACCAGAGAACTGAATAATCAGTTCCCCTAAATAAGAGAAAATACCTGAACATGCCAGTTATCATTATTGTCTTCATCAAACACCCATAACATTGGATCATCAGGCCGGATTGATTTGGAAGGACTAAGAATCCATGATATCCGCTCCAACTTTATCAAGGCATCGTCATGCCAGTGAGTTATTCTTTTTAAACGTGTTCCAACCTCAGACCATCTGGTGGCCTTTTTCCAGCGCTGTTCAAAGTTAATCATAACATCGTGAGCTGCAGGCCCTTCAATTTTGCAATGCCAATCATGCCAAGGCTGTCTCGGACCCTTCTTACTCTGTGATCTCAAAATTTTCATTTCAGACTCACCAGAAACGTTTAAAATGCAGATGTAAGGAGTTACTGAGAATGGACAAATACACTCACAGCAATGGTGGGATTATGATAATCATCCTGAAACACGGTGTCAAGGTCATGAAATAGTCGATGATCAGGTGTATCATATCTGCCATCACACAGGTCTAAACCTCCTAAGAAGCAAGTTAACTTGCGGTTGTTTCCATGTGCTTGTGAATCAACTAGCACGCATTTTTGATGATGTGTGAAAAGAGTGCCGACCACCTAAATCAGATTCGTGAAAAACACTTAAAAATAACATACTTTTACGATCTGAAATTGCCAGTGAAAGATTCTACATGCTTTTTACTCTCCTTACATAGACAATCATGAACAGATTTATGGTATACCTGTTGCTTGAAAATGCTTAGTTTACTACTTGGATAGCGTGGAGCCAGCACACAGCTTACAGATGAATGCTTGAAAAACTTTTTTGTTTCCTCATCATGAGTTTGCATCACCCCATCCTGAATTCAGAGCCTATATGTTATAAAACTGGTCGGGTAAAAAAGCTTACTACAATTGACGGTGGAAGAACAAAAGGTGAGATGAACCAACAACAGAAACGGCGAAGCTGCCTACATATCATCAGCAAATGCACAGACTTAAGACCATACAACTTATGTCACAATTATATCATGTTAACAGGTGATCAAGAATATGATATGGAGAAACAAACGTCTGCTATGAGTCTAAATCTTTATCAGAGACTCATTTACTACAATGATATGTGAAAATCCATCAGTTAAAGAGTTTTCAAATGAACAACAATGGCTGAACATTACCGTCTTGATGAAGAACTTATTATGGGAGGTCTTATCATCCCAAACCAACAATAAAACTCTGACCCCTTCTTGCGACTTATACTTGAGCAACTCCCCCAATGTCAAGTTCCCACCGCTAGGTAGCGGCTTAGTCGGCTCACGGACCAACCTCACCTTATGAAAAATAGACCAGCCCACTATGTACACCAAATGATGTGCCTCCAAAATGGCATGGCAAATATCCTCCCAACAAGAATCATGATTAAAAACCTGCCCATCATCCAATTCAATCTCAGGAAGATCCCCCTCCGCCACATGTGCATCCTGATAGAGCGTAACCGAGCTTCCTCGCCTCACCGGGAAATAACTATCCCTCACACCAAAACTCTCAGGGTTGGCGGACATGCCATACTTGTAGAAAGGATCGTTTCCACAAGGCACAAACCGCATGTGAATGCGGAGGGCGGAATCAGGCTTGTGCGGTTTCCCATTCTGCCCGATCACAGGAAACCAATCGCTGATGGGCTCACCAGACATAACCAAATCAGCCGGCACAGCTGCGACTCCGATCATCTCGGCGCCGAACACGTCGTTGTCCTTGACGTGAAACTCAATGTGCGTGGCGGAATGCGCGATCGGGATTTTGAAATGCTCGTTCCAGCAAGGGTTTTGCGAATTGGAGATGACGCGAGTCCGCGCGACGGTTGCTTCGTTCAAATTGACGGTCACGTAAGGGTCGCTGGTGATGATCTTGCGGCGGCGGCGAAGCTTTTTTTCCGTGTCATGAGCTCCACAGCTGTCGAATGCCGTGAAAAAACGACGGATGTGCTCGGTCAACAGATCCATGTTGGGCAAGCTCCGCGCCTCGATTATCTGCAAATCGAGGTTTCCGTGGAGAAGAGTCTCCTTCTGAGGGCTCTCCTTCTTCATCTTCTCTTTCGAAATCATGTCAACAACCCAAGCCGATTATTCTCAACAAACAAACGCCTACAAGGAGAACGTACGGTACAGCTTCAGCGATCGTGAAACAGCTAGCTACGTAGCTTGACCATGATGACGACACTGAGGCTGACGCCGGTCAACGGAATTTCGCCGGAGAAACCAGAGAGAACGATATACCAGAAATAATCCGGTTTCACCGACGGACCAGAAATGTACGGTGTGGGTGAGGCTTTAAGCCGGAGAACAAGGCAGGAGGTTGGGGAAGAGGGAGCGTTCTGTGCTGCTTTGAATTGGCGGGAGACACGTGGAGGTTCTCTATTCATTTAATTGGGTCCACAGATATTCCGAAATGGGCCGGGCCCTTTTTCAAAAGTTCAGAATTGGGCCTAGTCCAATTAACGGGCTGGCTTGCTTTCTGTGACGATATGGGTGATATAAATTTTGTGAAAAGCTACCTTTAAGAGAGATTCAATTTTCAGAAATTAGAGGGCAGAAAAAAAAAAGGAATATTCGGTTCGGTAGCTACAAAAACACGACAAAACCGAAAGTGAGTCTATTAAAAAAAACAGATGCAGATCCAAAGCAAGGTAGTGCTGAACAAGAAAAAAAAGGTAGTGCTTCACACGTGATCGATATTTTGAAGGCAAATTATATTAGAGGAAAAATTCAAAAGAGGTGTCGAATTATCATACGTTTATTCAAGTGCAGTCAGAACTATCACGATTTTCAAAAAGAGTACGATGAAAAAAAAATTGGATTGATTTTCTAAAATAAAATTCACCATTGTATTTCAAAACTAATATTGTTATCAGAAGACACTGTTTTTTTATGTGCGCAAAACAATATCATTTATTTTGAACCAAACGACATAATTTTCGCACACAAATTTAAGTCTTATAATAATTTTAGTTTAAGAATGTAATGGTCAATTTTATTTTAGAAAATCAGTCAAATTTTTTTTATCGCACTTTTTTTAGAAATTGTGATAGTTCTGACCGCAATTGGGTAAGTACTGGTAGTTCAGAGCCTCATTTGAGTTTTATCCCATTATATTATACATCAGAGCTGATGGTTTGAAGAGCACTCACTACGATCGGAAAGAACCACCACTACACACAAAGTTGGTAGACAAAAGAAAAGTTTAAAAGAAACTTGAATATATCAGTTCACGTAAAACATGCCGAGGAGACTGTTGTGGAAGATTATCTTCAAGGGAGGAGGATGCAAAATATTTCTGTTGAGGGAGGAGACATTGAAGATGACGATAACTCTTCAAATTTGGAAGCTACATCAGAAGATGGCACAGAGGTGACGTTATTTAGAAATTCTAGTCAAGGGAGGATTTGTTGGAAATTGACTAGATTTTTAAATATGAAGATGGAAGAGATAATCAAACTTATTTCTAAGTTGATTAATATTAGAAATTCTATTGTTGGTAGGTTACTAAACTACTGTTTTGTTAGAATTAGTAATCATATTTGATTTAGTATTAGTACCTTATAAATAGGATGTTCTAGCGGTAGGAATAATTGGAGAGACTCAGTGGGAGTCCTCCAGGAGAATTCATGAGGGATTCTTCATGAGTAATGTAGAGTTTTGTAGGTTTTTTGTTAGAGAAAACCTATGAGACAGCTGAGAGGTCTGTATTCATGAGTGTTGAGAGAAGAAAGGCCTCTCCACCCTAACACATTTATGTGACCATCTTGGATGAGTAGTCAAATATACTAGTACATCTCTTTCATTTTAATTGTGATATTTATATTTATTGTGGATCAAAATTTTAAGATTTTTAGATAACATTCAGAATCGTTAGTCCAACACCTTGTTGATTCTGATGTCACAGTTTAGTGGCTCTCTAATTGCTATATTGAATTAAAATGTTCATGTCTAATTAATTACATTTGAAATTCTATTTTAAAATTATTAGTATTTATATATACAGAATTTAAATAATTTACTATTCATTTTTCTATTAAACTCTTAATTAGTTAATCACTCTAACTCTATTTAATGTTTTACAACAATTATATTTATTTACTACTATTCATTTACTCCAACTACACATGTAAAATATTTACTTCTTTATTTAGTGCGCATCTAATACTAAACATTTCATTTAATATTCGCTTTTTGAATATTAAATACAAATTTTATAAATACTTTCTACTCCGTGTATGACAAAATAATATAGTTGATGAATAATTAATGTTATCTGATGAATGTATACCGCGTTTAATAAATATCAATCAAGTGTTGATGATTTTGATTGGTAAATGTTTTATTTTATTTGGTGAACAATCAAGTATACCATTTGTGAAAACAATATATTTATGGTAAATATCAATATGAGTTAATATATATAACGAGTAAAGGCACCCGTCGTCCCGACGGTTCGGTTTGAAAAAAATTAAAAATCGAACCAAATTATTAGTATCCCTTTTTAAAATATGAAACTGTAAACCGAACGATTAAAGGCACCCGTCGTCTCGACGGTTCAGTTCGAAAAAAATTAAAATCGAACCAAATTATTAGTCATCCCTTTTTAAAATATGAAACTGTAAACCAAACGATTTTTTTAAAATTTAAAACCAAACCGAGATGAACCAAACCGGACTGAATCGAATCAAACCGAACCGGACCGAACCGAATCAAACCAAATTGAACGGTTCGGGAGCGTCGCGACACAAATACTATTCTGTTATAGTATAGATCAAATGAATAAACATTAAATATATATGCATGATTTCGCGTATTAATCCAATTTACGATAATTTAAAAATTCTACTAATTTTTTTAACAATTTCGGTTGAAATCACATAGGGACTAGGAAGTTAGTGCCCTCTGATATCTAAAAATTGTCCAGGAAATGTTTTTTAGATACATATTATTGTTAGTATAATTAAAATATGGATTAAACTATAAAGTTAAAACCACATAATTAATCAGAGTTAATTAGTCTTCTTTTACATGTCACAATTAAATTTTTTGTCCATTTTTATTTATCACTTAATAATTTTTAATGCTTATTTAATATCAATAACTATATTAAAATATCAATTATTAATCACTTCATTATCATAATCAATAAAAATACATTTTTCACTAGTAATTATTTACTAATTTTATTTTTTGCATGAATTTTTTTATAAAATCATTTATTCATTAAATTTGTTCGACCGCTAACATTAATTTTACTTTAATCTAATCAAATTAATCTTAACCGATAGAAGAGAAATAATTAACAACAGATGATAAGGTAATGGCTTGCAAGTTTGTTTATCAGATTTTTCTAATCATTAATTGTATTTTATGAAACAGCGCATCGTAACCCAACGTCACGGCAGAAGACTAGGGGCACGGGCAGCGGGCAGGGTATGCGGGCAGCAGATCTTTTCGATAGCTACAAGAGACAGAGGAGTGAGAGAGAGTATAAACAGCAGAGCGAGCGAGCGAGAAAGAGCTCATTTCTTCTTCATCCTCTTTGAAACCCTAAATCACTTTTGCTTCTATGGAGTCATTGGCTCTCGTCTGCACGGCGGCGCTAGTCGCCGGCGGAATCTACTGGTTCGTCTGCGTGCTAGGTCCGGCGGAGCGCAAGGGGAAACGCGCGATGGACCTCTCCGGCGGATCCATTTCGGCCGAGAAGGTGCAGGGCCAGTACGAAGACTACTGGTCCTTCTTCCGCCGGCCCAAGGAGATCGAAGCGAAGGACAAGGTGCCGGACTTCGTCGACACGTTCTACAACCTGGTGACCGACATCTATGAGTGGGGCTGGGGACAGTCGTTCCACTTCTCCCCGGCGATCCCTGGCAAGTCCGACCGCGACGCAACTCGCATCCACGAGGAGATGGCCGTCGATCTGATCCACGGCAAGCCTGGTGACCGCATCCTCGACGCCGGATGCGGCGTCGGAGGCCCGATGAGAGCTATCGCGGCTCACTCGCGGGCGAACATCGTCGGAATCACCATCAACGAGTATCAGGTGAAGCGCGCTAGAGATCACAACAGAAAGGCTGGATTGGATTCGCTCTGCGAGGTCGTGTGTGGAAACTTCTTAGCCATGCCGTTTCCGGACAACAGCTTCGACGGCGCCTACTCGATCGAGGCGACCTGCCACGCGCCCAAGCTGGAGGAGGTGTACGCTGAGATCTTCCGCGTGCTGAAGCCGGGCGCTCTCTACGTGTCCTACGAGTGGGTGACAACTGATAAATACGACGGTTCGAATCCAGAGCATGTGGAGGTGATTCAGGGGATCGAGAGAGGTGATGCATTACCTGGCTTGAGGAGCTATACCGACATTGCGGTGACAGCTAGGAAGGTGGGATTTGAGGTGGTGAAGGAGAAGGATCTGGCTAGGCCTCCGTCTCATCCATGGTGGAAAAGGCTGCAGATGGGTAGAATTGCCTACTGGAGGAACCACATCCTTGTGACCATCTTGGCTTTCATTGGAATTGCGCCTAAAGGGACGGTCGATGTGCACGACATGCTGTTCAAGACTGCTGATTACCTCAGCAGGGGTGGTGAGTCCGGGATCTTCAGCCCTATGCATATGATTCTCTGCAGGAAGCCGGAGTCCTCGGCCTCACCAGATTCTTAAAGGGCAGCTCCTTCCCGGGTTTGATTGACTGAAAATCTGGTGCTTTTCTCTCAGTTTCATTTGCTTATTAGCTTCTTGCCGTCATAACTTGTCTTTCTTCAGTTTTCCTTAAAATAATTATGGTAATGTGACTCGTGGATTGCTGGGGTTTTCTCTTTGGAGTTCAGTATGGGCTTTTTCTTTATGAAATTTCAATATTTGGAGTTCTGATAATGCTGTCAGTTTGATGTACTTGTTGCTTATAAATCTTGGGAAATACGGCCAACTATTTAAGAGTCTGGATCACATTGATGTCATCCCTTTATTGAAAAACTATAATGTGACCAAAGGAAGGAGGTCCCTCCATCTCAATAGTAGTACTTTAGTCTGGTGTTGGACCTGTCCAAATGTTACATGAGATACCTTTTCTGTGTTGCTTTCTCTTTTACTTGTCGTTTTCTTTTAAGCAATAAGTAAAATAAAAGAGGACGGAGGGAGTATATGTCCATATTGTTTCGTGGGAGTAGTTTTTATTTTCCTTAAAATGTTCATATTTTGATAACAATTAGTTATGTATATATCTCCCTCAACTGGACGCATTAATCGTTTTGTTAATTTCCATTTAACTGATTACTTAATGTGCTGAGAATATAGTGTGCATCTGTTTTATGATTCCTCTTGAGTGTGCAGTAAACCGGTGGTGGTGAATATTAAAGGGTCTTTGTGAAATGGAATGTGTGTTGGGTGGGATCGCCCTGTGCGTACACATGTTTTTACCTTTTATCTTTTTCTGATGATGTTCTGTGAGGAAGTGGTCACACCTTCTTGATCCATGCCAGCCGGATGCCTAATGGCTTTGTTTGGAGTTACTGGTTTTAGCCTTTACGTTTTTTTTTTTTTTTGTCAATCTATCATTTTCTCTTGGTTGCCTTTGTAGTTTGTATTCATTCTATCTTACTTTATGTTGTTCTTTTTCCAATCTATCATTTTATTATGCCTTTTTTTAACTTGCAGTTATTTCCATTCTACTAAAAGAAAAAAGTTGGTCCTGAATGATGATAACATCCACCACGAATTGCCTTTGAGCGTCTTGTGATCGATTTTTTTTAATGGAGAAGCACTATCATGTAAAAAAATCGATTTATATATATAAAAAATCATTCTACCATATTTTTTATAAGATTACAAGTTCACAATGAAGGTTTCGTTCAGCAAAACCGTTGTTTGAATAATGGTTTTAACCCACGGTTTTGAACACCGGTTATCTTTTAGTAACTAGTGTATTTTAAAATTGTAGTTTCTTTTAGAATAAGTGTTTTTTCAAAATAAAATAAAAAATAAAATGGGTTTTGAATAATTACCACCTTCTCAATTACAGTTTGAAATACTAAAACTGTCGAAAAACGTGAAGAAAAAATATTCGAATTGAGGTGTTGTTTTGTTGCTTTTATTATGCTCTATTAAGATATTTAACTACTGAGAAAATAGTGATAATTCTGATCTGATTTAACCTATTTCAAATAACATTTTTTGTTTAGAATGAAATAAAATCAGAAGATGGGGTATAATTGAAAGAAAGAAAAAACAGATTGGAAAAATAAATTAAGCCATCTATGTTAATGTAGTGATGCAAAAAGCCTAGTGTGTGAGTGAGAGTGGCTACTGACTGTGGTGGTGTTTAGTGTTACTTAATTTAGTGATAAATATTTAACAGTTGCACTAATGGATAGTGATGCATATAGTGTGCGAGTGACTCTGACTATTTTATGGTGTTAGTGGGTTTGGTGTTAAAAATTTTAAGACATGCCTGAGCTGGAAGACTTGTCCATGCATCACAACACCAACAAATGAGGTTGTTTTTATGCCTAGTGAAACATGTTTGGAGATACTAATTTAAGGTTTTATTGTGTTTTTTTGTGGTGTTCTTGCGTGAGTGGGTTTGGTGCTAAGTTCTGACACATGCCGTAGCACGAAGGAATTAAATATCCCTTTGATTTGGTTTTTAACAAATGGCTAGTGGACTTTGTCTCAACACATGCATGTCCATAAGATTTGCCCGCCCGGTCCGGCTCAAATTGGATTGATTGAAATAAATAATTAATCACTACAATATGAATACATAATATTGGTCATCACAATATATATATATATATATATATATATATATATATAAAGAGGACAGATCAGTTGCGAACACTTTAATTGTGAACAAATTGTCAATAAATATGAACCAATAATTATGAACGCGAAACGACCGTGTTTTGATTATTTGATTTGCTTTTTTAAATTTTGATCTATCCTCAATTAATGATAATGTATATCTAAAATTTGTTCCATAAATCACTTAAATTTATTTCACTTAATTACCATATATTACTAATGTTTAGTTTCACACCATTTTTGCAAGTTCTTACTAGGCTGTATTTGATCTCTAACGCTGGTTAATGATTGCGCCTCATCAAAAGTCAAAAGAAGAACATTTCTATCCATCCCATAGCAAAAAGATCCTGGCAGAAAATCAGCCCGACTACAAAATCCATGTCTCCGAGAAACGTCCATCAAAACCAACACAACAATAATGTTTCACGAGAAACATTGTTCATATTGTTGTAATTTCTATCCATCCCTACCGTACCGATATTCCCATAAATTTATCAAAGTTGTTACACAAGAAAGTTCGAGTCTAATGCGGCGATAGTCATACTGCTATTTTCATCCGCTTCTCAATTTTTCTTATTTAGCGGTGACGCGGACAATTGCTCCTCATCTGTGCTGGTGCCGTTCTTGATGGCTGAATGCTCATCGTCGGCTGAATCTTCCTCGATTTTGGTATCAATTTCGAAAATCAGGTGCAATAGCTCACTTCCATTTTTGTCATCTCCCCAATTAAAGCTCTGCTTTTCGTTCAGATCTTAACATGATGGTGAACATGGGTTTGGGTGGTGAATATGGTTTGGATTTTTTATATGTTTAATTAGAGAATGAATATTGATGCAGGTACTGGGTTGAGGATGAGGCAAGAAAAAATCAGACATGCGTTGAAACTGGGATATCCATCGCTGATTAACAAAGCTATTGAAGATCTAAACTATTAAATAAAATAAAAATTTTCTCTGAGCGTGAGTGTTATGATTTTGATGATTTTACCGTGAACATTCACTATTTAAACATGTGAACTATTAAATATCATGTTTTATGCATCGAAGAGTCCAATTAGTTTTATTAGTCCAGATTTTTTTTAAAAAAATTTTGTGGTGGTCAAGGATTGTATATGTAGATGGTTTCATTCGGAGCTGAATCCCACCTAAAATACCTCTATCCATGGTAAAAAATAAAAAAAAATTATATGCATAATTTCAACTAAATTTTTAATTTTGCCCTCATAAATTCAATCCAAAATTTTGATTATGTGTTTTTATCCAAAACAAAATCCCGAAACCACTACTGGTTGTATATTCCTCCACTTGATAGTGGCGCCAGACTCACTACGGCCAGCTCACAAGCATCTCCAACACATTCATACACAAACAATACCATCATGATTCGAATCTAATATTTTAAAATTATTAAACAATACTCTTCACTACTGTATCAACACATTGTTTGAAAATTTTCAAGATGTACGTTGGCACTAACATCAAGATTCTTGTTCATAAGCACATGGGGTTGGATGTATAAAAAACAGAAGAGATAAGAATAGTAGAGCAACGAGGAGGTGGAAAAGATCATGTGCTCCGTAGGTGGCAGTCGGACCGTATACTATGTTTATCCTTCTGTTGTTTCGAGTCCAGACACCCAGACAGATCAGATCATGAAAGTGAGGACTGACAATGTTTTGGGCACTTATGAGTAAATCCTCGGCTGAAACTCACATGCTAAACTCAGTTTCACATGTCAAAGAATCAAGGCTCTGAATCTTAGGCTACTTGGAAGTTCTTCACTCCCCGGGTATACTAAGTTGAAGAAAAAATCATTAAAAGATATTTAAACTATCACTTCTCAAACAAAAAGAAAAATCATAATTTGGGAGCTTCAATATAATTATTTTTTTCTGTAAATTCTTGGGTGCAGTGTGGCAGCCGCTGTTTTCAGTCACGACGTCGTTTTTGATATTCATTAAACACCATGTCTTCGTGCGAAATGAAGTCATTTTAGTTTTTCCACATTAAACACATCACTTATGTAGAGCTCGGCCAAAAACGACGTCTTTTTACGTATTACTCATTAAACGCTTCTCACAGTTGTATTTGTATTCATCAGTTGTGTTGTGCTCTACATTCATCAGATGCTTTGCTATAATAATAAAATAATTTGTTTATTAAATGAGCATCTATACATATCAGATGATTTTAGACATTCATCAGATGAGCTGAAATATTCATTAGTTGAAATGTGCATCAGATGAATATATGTATGTATCTGATAAATATGAACGTCAATCTAATATATATATATATATATATATATATATCTGATGAATATCCTTATTCATTATATTTTATTATTTAGAAGATTACATACATTGATAAAAAATTAAGATGTATAATAAATAGATCTATTTAATCAGAGTTTAAATAATGTTTGAACTTTTTAAGAATAACTTCCATCATACAGACTACGCAATTCATCCACCAAACGTGTCTTGTTTTGAAGACCCACTTGCAACCAACTATCATTTTACCAAGAGGTAAACATACTAACTTTCACGCTTGATTCTTAATTATATGAAGAGATTCAACTTCTTCAACAATAGCATTGACCATTAAGCAATAAATCTAGTGGCTCTGAAATAAGTTTGCAACTCTCCTATCACCTCCACATATTTTAAAGCATAAGCAACAAATTTTGAGTATACATATTTATCAAAAGGTCTAATTCCACATCTTTCACAGCCAAACGCAATGCTACATGTCTATCCGGTCTTTAAATTTGTATTAGCATTCATAACTTTATTGGTCATTGACTGATCACTATCTCTTGAGCCTTTTTCGGTGCCTCACCTATGATAATCTCCAACTACTTTACTTCTAACCTTAATCTGATTCTCCACATGTTTAAACATAACATACTCATCAAAAACAACATTCTTATTCATTACCGTCTTCTTAGAATTAAGATTTCATAATTTTAACATTTGACTTCACTAACATGTCTCAAATAGATCGCTTTCTAAACAATCATATCAAGCGTACCCTCATTAACATGATAATAGGTTAGACAACTAAGTACCTGTAAGATAGAATAATCAAAAGGTGTGTATGACCGTACCTCATTAAGTGTTCTACATTCAAAAGTAGTAGAAGGAGGCACATTCACCCACTGACAAACAGTATTGACCCTTTCCACCAATGTTTATAGTCCAAACTAGTATTGAAGAGCATACATGAAGCTATCTCAAGTAGCATCTTGTTCTTTATTTTTACAACTTATGATATTTAATGCCTGTATCAACACAATGGTAATTGAATTCACCTCCAACAATCTTTAATCTGTTTCCTTGTCAAATTCTCTATAAATATTAAAAGAATTGCTCTAAAAATTTCAAATTATTTTAAAACTTGATCTATGAACGTTAAGAGATACCTGACACCATCAAGAGAAGTAATTGGAGATGGACCCTGTAAAATCAAAGTAAATATAATCTACAATACCTTTTGCATTGTGAACACCAATACAAAATTTGACCCTGCATTTCTTTCTAAGAACACAATGCTTGCAAGAATTAGGTAACATTATTTTCTAATCACTGGGAAAACCATGATCGCTCAGTTCTCTCTCATATAACTAAATTCCATGTCACAATATAAAATTATCTAGCACAAAATTGTATCTACATCAAAAAAATTTGAACCTGTTACTATGCTTTCTTGAAGCACAACATGTTCAGTTTAAAAATACTTAGATTTTATTTTTTTACGCAAAGCTAAAATTTCTATTGTGGCCACTCGCACACGTGCCTTTTCAGCTTTTGCAAGGGCATGGAGAGGATAAACGAGAAGCCGGAAGAGTTTTGGATGAGATGGTTAAACATTTGACTTTAAAATTAAATATCTCGAATTCGAATATCGCTTGAAACATTCCGCTCACCCTTCTGAGGAGCGCCGACTTTCTTGTTTATCAGAGATGGAGAGATTGGTGGGAGGAGGTATGTTGGGTCTGGGAAGGGGGAGCTCAGTTGGAGATTTTGAGATACCGGGCTTACTAACTGAGTCGATTTTGAGGCTAATATATAGTGAATCAGGCTGATGTGTGTATGTATGCTTTAGTTGCCAAAATGTATCCCGAGTAATGAAGAGCATGGCCATGTGATTATGAATATGCGCGCAGTCTCGTACAAGCCTCTTTGTAAACAAGGCAAGGAGAGTTGCATTTGCTAGAAAAATCTCTGGTCCCAGGAGAGTTTATAAGTTTTGAAAAGTACAATTTA
This sequence comes from Kalanchoe fedtschenkoi, assembly GCA_002312845.1. Lineage (NCBI taxonomy): Eukaryota > Viridiplantae > Streptophyta > Magnoliopsida > Saxifragales > Crassulaceae > Kalanchoe > Kalanchoe fedtschenkoi. The sequence continues at coordinate 5,017,222 of NQLW01000095.1, forward strand.
CAACTTAAGATACATGAAGCACACAAATATGACAATTTTAAGAGTTGAAGAAAACTGTGAGAGTAACAAATACAGGACGGCATGAGCGTGTAGTATGGAGACCACTTATTTTTGCCATGGCTGTTCATTTTGAGGGAAGGGGCATCTTGCAGGGTTGGCTGGCTATCTTGTCTTGTCCTTGTCGTTAGTGTACTGGCTGGTGGATGACGGGGAGTAGCCAGGGGCGGTGGGCGAGTATCCAGCGCTCGGACTGACAAAATGGAAGAAGTGATGCTCATGAATCATAGGCATAACACTTGGTGGACATTGAGGAGGCAAAAATGGCGAGAGAGAGAGAGAGTGTGTTACCTGTAGTGGGGAGATCCTGGGCTGTAGTCCGGACCACCACCAGAGCTGGAAAAAAATGAAATATATTAGTTAATCCGATCATACTAATTGTCCCACCTCTATACTACTTTGCAAGATCAGCACATATGTTTCACAAGATCAGAAAAAACATATGTATATTATAAATCAACAGAAGCGAAGATGACAGGTTAGAGTTAGATACACGGGACAGACAGTCTACACAGCTGATCAGAACACCCCAAGCCCACGAATTCGAAAACTTCCACCAGACACTAAGACATCAACTTGATAGACTTCACAAAGGATGCCCTAAAATATATATGTAACAGGGAGCCTAACATTGGCAGAAATACTCAGAGCTGAAGTACCCGCGAAATATGAAAGAAGATAATTTTAAAACAAAACAACTACAGTTTCAACACCCAAAATGCAGCAGCCAACACATCACTATCCAAAAGATTTGCAGAGAAGTTATGTCTTGATCTGAAACATCAACTATTTTTGTGTATTTTTCATCCACCATATGCAGCATATATAGAAAATTCCACTTCTCATTGCTACTGAAAGCCAACTAAAGAGATAAAAGACGACACTGATATAATGCAACAACGAGATCGATATTTAATGATAGCAACTGTACCTGCTCGGACTATATGTCAGACTCGCAGGAGAATACGATGGAGAAGTTGGAGAAAATGAAGCAGATGCTGGGCTGCAAAGAATGAGAAGGAAAGTTAAATTCTAAGTACAGGTTGTGAAGGATTTGAGATTGTCATATTCTGACCAACAGAAACAGGTAAGTAATAGAAACCATACCTGTAATTAGGTGAAGTTGGACTGTATGAACCAGGTGACATTCTTGGACTGCTGGGTGAGTATGCCTGCGACGGGCTGTACTTAGCAGATGAAGGATTATAACTAGGGGATGTAGGACTGTAACTTGGGGAGGTAGGACTGTATCCCGGAGAAGTAGGACTGTATGCAGGCGATGTGGGGCTGTAAGAAGGCGATGTGGGGCTGTAGGAAGGCGACGTGGGGCTGTAGGACGGAGAGGTGGGGCTGTAGGACGGAGAGGTGGGACTGTATGACGGGGAGGTGGGACTGTAAGAAGGAGACGTCGGGCTATATGATGGTGATGTTGGGCTGTAAGCAGGTGATGTGGGGCTGTAGGCGGGGGAGGTGGGACTGTAGGCAGGGGAGGTGGGGCTGTAGCTGGGAGAGGTCGGGCTATAACTTGGCGATGTAGGGCTATAACTTGGTGAGGTGGGGGAATAAGAGGGACTAGTAGGCGAATAGGCCGGACTGGTTGGGCTATAACCAGGAGAGCTGGGGCTGTAGGTTGGAGAGGTAGGGCTGTATCCAGGTGATGTAGGACTGTATCCAGGTGATGTGGGGCTGTAGCCTGGAGACGTGGGGCTGTATCCTGGAGATGATGGGCTGTATCCTGGAGATGATGGACTGTACCCAGGAGAAGACGCAGGCGAAAATGCCATGCCACCAACATATGGGGAGAACTGCGCATCCGAGACCGGAGAGAGCCGGAGATTTGGACTTAGAAGATAATTTGGTGACATCATTCCGTCGTGGTAGGGTGTGCGTGAAATAGGGGACCGGGAAGGAGTCATGCCAAAATCCAGGCCTTCAATGTAACTAGGGAGCTGAAGATCAATTGCATGCTCCAACATCTTATCATTAAGATACAAGGAACAGTCCCCAGTCCCGATCGGAGCCAGTTGACCCAGCATGATGTTCTCTGTAACACCCCTGAGATAGTCTGTTTCAGCATATACAGCGGCATCCAGCAGAATGTCAACTGTTTCTTCAAATGAACATCTCATCATTGGTCCTGTATCATTACGGTTGATACCATGTCGGGTGATAGCCATAAGGTGACCCCGGTAAGTCATGGTGTCACATAATATAGCCAGATGCCTGTAGTTCACATAAGAACCATCAAAAGAAATGACCACTCGCAACTCATCCAGAAGTGACCGCCGAACTGCTTCAATTCCAAGAACCTCAATAACTTCAATCAAGTGGTTGCTAGTGGTCCGGCGTGCATCCACTTCATCATGACATATGACAGCCAAAAGATTGACACCCTCAGTATCGAGCATCCATTCAGTCTCTGGCTTGAATCCTTCATCCTCGTCAAATTTGTTTAGTTTCACAGATTTGATGAACACCTTCTTGATGTCGGGGATACCACGCAATGCCATTTCAGTGAGCATGTTACTCTCGATCTTCTTGAGGAATACGTCATCTTCCGCAGATTCATCAGTGAGTTCCCCTTTAGGAGCCTCATCATTCATGATACGAATCCGCAGAATCAATTTCTCAGCATTATCATCATTGAATATGCAAGTCAGGTCGTCATCGAATTCCTGGTTAATCTTCTCAGCGATGTCTGCCATACTCAGCTTCTTATCAACCATCATCTCCCTGTTTAGTTCAATACGCAGCAACCAAGGGGATATTTTATCTGGGGAGACTTCTTCATCAGGCATTTCATAGTATGACCTCACAAAGTCATAATCCTCCTCTATAATGGTAGTCATTGGGTCAGGATCGTACCAAACTTCTGTGGCTTGGGTGACACTGCGTAATGTAGTATACTCTAACGCACACTGCACATTCTTGGCCCTTTCCTTCGACTTACTAACCTCAGGCTTCAGATAAACCGAAAGAGACGGTGTTTTGATCTTCTTAGCAACGTTGATAATTTCCCTCAACCGAGGAACCCCAAGAGTAACATTCTTAGCACTCACACCAGCATAATGAAAAGTGTTTAAAGTCATCTGTGTAGCAGGCTCCCCAATGGACTGCGCAGCTACACAGCCTATCATTTCACCAGGTGCAACCAATGACTGCAAAAAGCGAGACTCAATCTCACCAACAACCCACTCAAATGCCTCACGGGTAAGTCTGTATTCACTTAACACTCTCTTGCTAGCAAATGTGCTGCGAAGCAAGATGTTAAATAGCAATGTTGCATTTTTCTGAGCTTCAATGCTCAAAGAATCTTCACCAGGAACCACCTTAAGTCTTTCCTGAAGCTTATCAATAGCTTCGACAATCTCCATAGGATGCATGTCAGAAGCCCTTCTCGAATCAACCTTGAAAGTTTTCTGTGCATTCCATATAAGCCTCTTGAGATTTACAGGCATGGGCAAGGAGTTATCCCCTGTAGTTGCAATCTCCGTACCAAGCTGATAGCGATCAGCTTCAAGCTTTTGGACTTCAGCATCAAACACATTACGGAATTCGCGTATAGTTTTCAGATCCTCCACATGTTCCGGCAACATATAGCTTGGATTCCAGTTTGGATCATCAATCTCATATCTGAAAACTTTGTTGAACTCCTTCTTCTTCATTTTAAGAGATTCCAATTTTTGGGTTTCGATCCAAACAGCATCCATGCCATCTTCCCCATAAAGAAACTGAATCACATCCCCCAAAGAGTTTCTAACAGTGCCATCATATTTCACCATAATATCTTCCATGGCCTTCACAAGACGTCTCTGGATATATCCAGTTTCCGAAGTTTTAACTGCAGTATCAATCAGACCTTCCCTACCACCCATAGCATGAAAAAAGAACTCTTGCGGCGTTAAGCCACGCAAGTAGGAATTTTCAACGAATCCACGACTCTCTGGCCCATTGTCATTTTTGGTGAAATGAGGAAGTGTACGGTCTACAAAACCAAATGGTATTCGCTTCCCTTCAACATTCTGCTGCCCCACACAAGCAGTCATCTGAGATATATTAATGAAACTCCCTTTTGATCCTGCAGTAACCATTGCCTTCAGATTATTGCTTTCTGCTAAACTTTTCTGAGCACTACTTCCAGCATCATCTCGAGCTTTGTTCAGCACCTGAAATTTAGATGAAGAACAAGCCTCAACAACATCAGATGAGCAGCACATCACAATTCGCAAAAATGAGTATAATGGTGATTGCTAATATATAGAAGACACTTCACCTGATTAACCCTATTTTCAAATGACTCCTTCATGCTTCGCCCAGGTTCAGCCTCCAATTGCTTCTCTTGGAATTTCTTAATAAGCTCCTTCACTTCATTCTTGGCTTTCGAAATAGTTTCATTGATCGTCTCCATAGTTTGAGCATCAGCGATTGTGTCTCCGATACCAATGCTGAAACCATTCTGCAACAACCAGTAGTTCACTAACCACTGAGTGTGCCCTAAGAATTTGCGGGCAGCATCTGGACCGACTTCCTCCCTATGATACAAAAATGACTTCCGTAATTGAAGTTTCCAGCAGCAGGACATTAATCAAGCAACAAACAATACTCGAATTAACTCAAGGCGTGTGTTTACCAGATCACATGAATCAGACTCCCAGTGGATGTCCCGAGAGTTTTCTTACATAGAGTGCCTGTGAGTAGCTCCCCTTTCTCTATCCTAACTTGCGTATCTCCAGGCGTCAAATGTCCAGTTTCAGACTCTGAGTGCCAAGCAGATGTCCTCATGAGATTTATCTGCTTAGGAATAATCAGGTTAAAAACTTGTTTTCCAGTCCACAAAGGTCTTGGTTTCCAAATCACAGGTGCAGGTACTTTTCCATCGAAATCTTCCCACCACAACAAGATATTCATGAAGACATCCTGCCAGTTTCCAATAAAGAGAAATAAGGTTTGACTGATACAAAATGCCATTAACTGTGAAACCAAAAACTGAAACAAGGTTCAAGGCATACCTTCTCAATGAAGGTATCCCTCTTTGTAATCTTTCGGCATCCTAAAAGTGTGTCTTGGACAATACCCATCACTGGACGGTTTGATTGCGGCGATACAATGCACTTAGGTACCATCATCAGCTCTAAAACTTCGGCTCTGGTTTCAAATGACTGAGGAACATGCATATTCATCTCGTCTCCATCAAAATCAGCATTATATGGTGATGTTACTGACAGATTTAACCGAAAGGTTGAGTAAGGCATTATTTTGATTCGATGCCCCATAATGGACATTTTGTGCAAACTTGGCTGGCGATTGAACAGAACAAAATCTCCATCATTTAAGTGTCTCTCCACCTGGCAAAATAATGGAATGCTTCAAAAATCATGGAGCATTAATCTGAATCACACCGCATGAGAGCCTGACAAGTATAGATAAAAAAATAGAAACAAAAACACAGAAATCTGAATGATACTCCTTGACCCAAAGAAGAAGATGAAAGATATACGACTACTTGCCTTGTACCCAAGTTCCAAATGATGGTCACTGCTTTTCTTCAAATAACGAAGATCAAGCCTTTGACCATCTTCCCTTATAATGTACTTGGCACCAGTTTTACCAGGAGGAGGATGAGGCCCATTTTCAACTAGCTCCTTCAGCCTGAAGACTAATCGTCAACTCAGAACATTAAACAAATTTCAATACGGAAAATATTATTGTTTACACATGACAAGACCTCTCAATGTTATAAGGAGTCACAGTTTCCGGATATGTCAGGTTCAAAGCAATACTCCAGGGCACACCCAACTGATCAATATTGATAGTTGGATCAGGAGTAATGACTGTCCTGGCAGAAAAGTCCACACGTTTACCCATCAAGTTACCCCTGATTCGACCTTCCTTTGCCTTGAGCCTACTGCATATTGACTTTATAGGGCGGCCTGATCTTTGTGTCGCCTGAGCAGTGCTAAGGAATTTAGATAATGAAAACACCATTGTGATCTCATATCTAAAACCCAACTAAAAAAGATCATACCCTCGGTTGACCGGGAAGCTCGTTATCAAAATATGTCGCAATGTGGAACTGTAAAAGTTGAGCAAATTCTGATATTATGTGAGCTGGAGCCCCATTTCTCTCTTGCCTCTTCAAATTCTCGTTATGTCTTATAATCATTGCCAACTGGTGAGTCAAATCATCCTGTTTTGATGAGGTGAATATATTAGGAACGCTTGATGATGAGAAGATGGGATAAGAAGGGAGGAAAGGCTAACTGGATTGACTGCAAGTATCAATAAGTAAAAAGATATTGAAGGCTTGCCTCACTACGTGACGATGTATCCATCATAACAGATGGTCTAACTGGAGGTGGAGGAATTGGAAGAACTTGCAATATCATCCAGTCTGGACGAGCATATTTAGGATTTAAGCCAAGTAGCAGACAATCCTCATCACTTATCCTCTTTAGAACATTTAGGACCTGCACAGGTGATAACCATCAAAATAAACTGAGTGTACCAATAGGTAAAATTGAACACATAGGAAGTTCGAGTAGTTTGGAATCATTACCCTTTCAGCTGAAAGTTGCTGTTTGCGCTCAACAGGCTCAGGAAGTTGTTCTTGGTCATCATTCTTTTTCCTTGTAATTTTATACTCAGCGATCATCTTCATACCTTCAATAGAAATCTTTGGCTGCTGTGCACCACAACCCCCTCTACTTTTCTTCACCGGTCCTTCAGTGTCGTGCTCTTCTTTAGTCTCATCGTCACCTTCACATTTGGTTTTGCTTTTACAGGCATCCAAAATCCTCTTCAATCTGTTTTTCGGATTTCTAATTTTCTGGGCCTGCTTAAACTTGTGATCCTCCTGTAAGAAAATACATGATTAGGACATGACAGGAGGCAAGGGATAATATCTTCTATTAATACGACATTGACAGCTCACTCTAAGACAGTAACTAGCCCCTTTTGCTAAATAAGCCAACCATAAACCGAATTTTATTTCTAGAGTCTTCTTACTTGTGATCCACAATAAGAAAATCCTTCTATGAACTACAGGCTAACTAGAACTAACAAATCAAGTAGTGTTCCCATGAACTCAGTTCCACTACCAACATGAGAAACAAAAACATGGGCTTACAGAATGCTACATCTTTGCAGCACAAGATCAATCAAGAGTTTGAAGCTTATTACGCTAGCATGCTCCAGATATAATATCATATGTATCAATAGGAAATAGCGATGGAAAGTGCAGCCTCTCAGCTCCATAATACATAAGAGGCAGTATTCTCAGTTGCTAATGTATACACCATTTTTTTTTTCCATTACAAGAAAATATAAAAGTTTGATCAAAATTTTCACTGTCTTTTTATCTTAGATCTAAAAATCCCCATGAAGCAAATTTTAATTAATTTCACTGTTATGTGAAACTAAAACAAAATTGGCCAACCGTGACTGATTTTCCAAATCCCAAACTTGTAAATCCGAAGAGACTTGCAGCAGCAAGAGTACCTCATCAGCAAGGATTTTGGAGCAGCTGAAGCACACACATCGCATAATACTGAGCACAGTTTTCATAAAGCCAATATGATACATGGGTTTAGCTAGTTCGAGATGGCCAAAATGTCCGGGGCACTCAGCCATATTAGCCGTACATGTCTCACACTTCAATTTCCTATCAATAGTCCCAAGGCGGGGATCACTTAGTCCCCCAATCTTGGGCTTCCCTTTCTCAGTGGTCTCCCCATGCTCGATCTGAACCACAGACATCTGCCGCTGCAAGCAAAGAAACATAATACACAATTCACCACCGGTTTCCACAAGCACCGAACATATGATCAAAACACACAATTGGAAGTGCAAATATGATTACAATCTCGTCGGGACTCAGTATGCCGAACTGCACCATCTTGACTTTGGCCACCTCGGCCGGAGAGAACGGAAAGCGAGTGTCCATGACTGATCAACCGGACCAAACTGACTATTCAAAAAATCTAGGGTTTGGAATTGGGAGTCCGGGGATCCGGAATCAAATTAGGGTATTTGCGATTCAGTTCTATTCAAACACAACGGTTGGCTGTTCGGCTCATTGTCGATGCTGGTTTGGTTGATTCGAAGCCGAGATGATTCGCGCTCTGCGGGAGAGATGGCGTCTCCAACGAGCAAAGAGAAGAGCCGAGAGAGGAGATTGGCAGGCTTGTGATGCTATTTATAGAGTGGCGACCCTGCCTTAGACCGATGTTCGCAATTTGGGCCACGTTTTGGTGGGCCTGAGGCCCACTCGGCATGGACGGCCCAGTTAGCAGTCCGCTATACTCGGAGATGGGAGACAGCCGGCGACTTTGCTACAGTTGCTGTTGAAGGATTTGCCTGCTTTCCTTCTGGTAAGACTTTCATACCGAACATGATTTCTGTTCCTGAAACCCTAATTACTTTATTTTGTTGCTAGGCGTGTAAAAATGTTATATGGTTTGGATATGGAGTCTGATTTGCTTGTGAAGTGTTGGTGTTGGGTGGTACCTGCTGTTTGTTTAAACACGATTCAATGAAGTTTGTTCTTCATGTGTTGACATTTTGGAAGATTCTCTACTTAATTTTGGGGAAATTGAAGTTTAGGGTTCTGTACATTTACAATGGTATAAAGTGGGGACTATTTGGAAGAGGTGAAATAGACTAAACCTGTGTTTTAGGGGAGATGGTATGGGAAGGAAAATTAAAGAATTCACTTCTTTAGTTAACATGGGAATTATTGCGAAAGAAAGTAGTAAAAGTAGGATGGAAAGTCTTGGTGCAACTGATGTGAAATAGCGCTTTTTTTATGTTTTCTTTGATATCCAAACAAGACGAAAGTGAAATATACACAGGAGGATTTTGGCTCCTCAATTTTCCTCATCGTTGTCCCTAAACCAAACACAGCTTGATAGAGTGGACAAAGGTTGTTTCAGTTTTTTGCTGTTGTGTGTGAATGCAGATAAAAAAATGTTTTCCATTGTTTTGATGCAGGAAAGAGCACGGCTAGATATGGTTCTTGCACTCAATTTGCAGGATTTTATTCTTCGAGCTAGAGTGTTGAAGCTGTATAGACAAGCAATAAGAGCGACAAAGAGAGCTCCATTGCCTGCCAGAGGTGTCTAATTTTTTTTCTATATGTTCACTTTTTCCCCTTAATTGATGAATATTGCATAAGTCTGTAGCTCTTAAATTTGTCAAAGAAATTTGCGAGGTGAAATGAAGAAGTCAGCTCTAATTTATTTGAAGCAAGTGAGCAAATATTGTCACTATGTTTTAGACCTAAACAGCCTCTGAGTAAGCCCTTTAGTTGGGTTTTCTTTTCATTTCATTTTTGAGATCAATTAAGATTGTCTATTCTAAGAAGCCGTTGTCTGATAATTTGTAATTTTATGATGGTCAACAATAAAACCGGTCGGTTGCGAGAATTTTTCTAGGTACCCTGTTTTAATGAACAGCGGAGGATGTGATGAAATAATTCAAAGAATTAGGTTATATTTTTCTAAATGAAATGATTTTTTTTTGCCGCATTTTGAAGTCCTTGACATGTATTGTAAATCACAATATTTCCAGTCTCTGGGTTTCAGCTTTATATTTCATGAGGTTCAAATATGTCAAGCAAGTTGTATGTAAAAAGTATTTTAGGAGCCCTGGAATTGGCAGATTAAAATCATCCTGCATATTTGTAATGCGACTGCCCGCAGATTTTTGGAGATTATCCCAGTTGGGAACAAAATCAGGGCCGGCAGTGGGGAAATGCCGCATAATAGTTTCTTGCTCATCCTGGAGGATGAGAATATGATCTGAGGCCTGCCGCAAGAGCCTGGGATCCTATGAAGAGCTTCGTTTCTTGTACAAGGCTATGAGAGCCTGTAATCCCAAGTAGTTTCTTAGGCAGTTCGCCATCCTTTTGTACGCGCATCGTGCCAGTTTTCAAATCGCAATAAAATGCCTTTTTTAAAAAAAAGTATATTTTAGGAAGCCTTTGACTCATTTCACTCTGCATACCGATAAAATTTACATGACATAAAATATTTAACGGTCATTACCTCGTTTATGGTTTAGCTAATGTGATGTCATTAGTATTATCTTGGCACAGACGATATGGTAACCTTTTATTGTGAGAATTGTTGTTAATTTACCGCCTTACAAATTGCTTCTTTGTATATGGTGGATCAACTGTCAGCTTGAACCTGCTATAGATAAACTTAGTTTTGAATAAATAGATTGCAGAGGAAGTAGGAGTATTATAATTTATCAGACTTTTGGAATTTTTGTCTGCATTTTGTTCTGTTCTCATGATTCGAACTAGTAAGCCTTAGCCAACTGTCAGGTGGTGTTAGGGTATGATTAGCCTAACTCATCAAGTATGGTGATTTGTGCAGCTGAATTGAGGCAAACAATCAGGCAAGAGATGGAGCTCAACCGAGGCTGCAGTGACAAGCAGACTATCCGCTTTTTGATGAGCGAAGGGTTAGAAAAAATAAAGCGGCTAAATGAAATGCTTGACATGCAAGGCCATCACTCCTAGCTTCACAAGTGTGCTGAACAGTTCAACCATATATCTCCCAAGTATGCTCCTCTGATCTCGTTACTTCGATATCCCTTGTAAGAGTGTGGATAGGACTGCATAGGAAAATGGTTTCAATGTAAAATCACCAAATACATCATGTGGATTTTTGGAGCAAGGTGATAGTAATGGAGCTAGGCAAATGAAAGTAGCCATTTGATGCCATTTTTGGTGTAAATCATGTGCCATTTCGGAGCTGGAATGTTTGCTGCCCAGGGCTAAGGTGTAATAGAAACTTCTCATTGAGAAACTCAAAAGAAATATAAAAAGCTTTTAGACTTAAACAAAATCCATCTCTATGGGATTGTTGCTGCTATCTGTTGTTAGTTAAACAACAAATAGAATGTCCAGTTAAGAAGGGACTTAGATATTAGCTGATACATCTGATATATAAACTTCTGAAAATAACTGAAATCGAGCACGAGGTAATCATAACCACGGCCTAATTGATACTTCATTGCAGCATCATTACGTTTGAGTAGATGGCTGCGGACGCACAGCCCTTATGCACCTGGGGTGCACCTCATAGCCACATTCCATGCACTGGTAAGCCCATCCAAGCCCCTGCTCGTCGCAATCACAGCAGATAAAAGGCCCTCCGCCATTACCCTCCGACACCAGTTTGAGCTCATGACGATGCCCCTGGTGGAACTCGGATTTCGGAAGGCTTTTAGCTTCCTCCTCCATCTCTTTCTCCAGAATCTGAAGCCTAGCTTTGGTAAAAGGATACGCATTCTCCTGATACAAATTTATAAGATTCCTGCCGTGCTCTGTAACAGTTTTACCATCAGGACCCAGAATAACAAGACACGGGATCCCTCTCACGTCGAAATACTTTGTCAGATCCTTAATGGTCGGGTCTCCAAACGGCAATGCTAGCCACGGCATGGACTCAAAATAGGAAGAGAATGAGGCCTGGTCACGATCTGTTGACACAAACACGATCTCAAAGCCATCGTCCTGCGAATTTTCGCGAAGCATCTGATTTATCTTCTGGTAGATGGACACCAGCTTTGGAGTGAACTTGAGGCCCGGGACACACCATTGGGCGCAAAAATAGAGCCCTACGGTTTTGCCTATCAGCGAAGAAACGGACACCTGGAAACCAAAACATTCCAACACATCAACGTAAGCCCAGGTGACATCCCAATCAACTAACAAATTTAGGTCCTTGTCATTGTCAGTAAGGACATTTGCCAGAAAAGCGAACTGGATACACGGACCAAATCCTAAATCGCAATCAATTGGAGCTCACATGCACGGGAACAAACTTGGTAAAGAGTAGTTCAATAATGTGATGAAGCAGCTAACCTTGGCATCAGGTGTCCCAGAATGATTCAACAGGTAGTCTCTGTCATGGTTAGTTAGCAAATTCATCAAAGTCTGGCTTTCATGCTTGGCCTTCTCCTCCTGTTTCAACTCCTCCACTCGCTGCTTACTAAACGGAAAAGCCTGAACGCCATACCGGTAAATCAGCTCCACGCCATCCCTCACTTCATCAGTGTAGCTCTCGGGCTGCAGTATCACCAAGCACGGAATGCCCTCCACGTCAAAAATCCGGTTCAGCGACTTCTTAACCTCTAAATCAGAATATGGAACAGCAAGCCATGGCATGATGGAAAAGTAGTCATTGAAGGCGTTGAGATCTTCATCTGATGACACGAAAACAATCTCGATATCATCCCCGTGATCAGCCTTGAGCTGCTGGTAAGCCGCTGAGAGAGTCTGGGTGAAGTTCCGGCAAGGTGGATACCAGTTTGCGGAGAAGTAGAGCCCTATGATCTTCCCCTGAAGATCCGACACCTTCACCTATACAACAAGAATCTATTTCACACTTGAACTTAATGCACTTCGGATTCAAGTCACCATCTTCCATCTCATGGGAATGTGAGTAATTAATGTTCGCCAATGAGACATTTAAGAATCTATTGATTAGTTATTTTTCGAATTGGGTCACATGTGATCTCTTGAGAGAGATAATCGACTGAGAAATTACAATTGCAAGGAATATTACTATTGAAATGGAGAGTCTTAAAGTAGAAATAACAGTGAAGGGGGTGATGAGTCATGTACTTTTATTAGGCTGAGTTAAGGGATGAAAGGGACGTGTGAGGAAGCCAGATTTGAACAAGTGTAGGACCAAAGACTGAGGCATGTTATTATGCACATTTCTATCTTAAAGCCTCGATTCAAATAATACACGCAACCATCACCAGCTGAAAACAACTTTTTTATTAACCAAAAGCACACGTCATTGCTCGGCTTCCTTAACATCACAACCGATCCAGCAGCGAGAGTGATTCCACAAGCACCAAAAACAACTCATCAAATGCTCAGAACTCTAACATTTGGACTTCACTAGAAGATGACTGATTAATCAAACCACACATGTTACAGTGGCTACGATTAGAAGAGACTGGTTCGGATAAGCCGATGATGTTTTTTTTTTTGAGTTTTATTAAGTAACAAGAGCAGTGTTCGACCATCTTAATTCTTAGCTAATTCCTCTCCCAGAAAACATTTGTGGCAAGTTTGAATAAAATAAATAAAGTAAAGAAAGATGGCTGCTGAGGTCTGACCTTGTCTTGGGCGTTTGAGATGACAAAGTCTCGATCTTTGGATGCCAGCAACGACCTGAGTCTCGAGACATTCTCAGATCCGCCATTGCTGCTAACCTCAGCTGACTTCTCCACACCTTCATCAAGCTCAATCTTCATCTCCCGACCACCATTGCCCGTATTCTCAGTCTCCTGCTCCTCCCTCCCCACTAACTGCATCTCCATACTGATCGAATCTCTCGCAGCTCGTTTCTCTCTCTCTCTCTGGGGTCTCTTAAAAACAGCAACTACCTTGTTCAAATATCTCCATGATAATACCCTCGTCAGCTACTTACTAGTCGTCTAGGCCACACACGCCCATTATTATTCTGGAACCCTATTCCCCCTCAACACCGTACCCTACTTTTCCCTCTTTTCAACCGTCATCAAAACATCGAACTGATGATGTTATGTGTCATCAATCGACACATGCATAAACCTCTGCTAACTTCTAGTTTTCCTTCTAGTTTATATTAGGACAAGAAGCGAGAGATAGTTGGATGGAAGGGTTGGATTGTAAATAATATGGACATGCTTTAGGATGTGAAATGTAAATTGTGTGAAGTTTTGAGGCACGGGAACTGTAAATTCTCCGAACTTTTTTCACAACCTCGTACGTGGGCGAGCACCATTGGTGTGACCAGGACCAGCTACGACCTTGGATACATACAAACGTATGCGGTTTTGTGAATGAACGAGTAGCTAGCAAACTTTAAGTCTCCTTTGTATTCAAGTGTACATCAGGGGTTCAAACTTCAAACGAGAATTCTCATTGTGATGGAAAGCTACTCCCTCCCTCCATATGTAGCGTGATCTGAATTTTCGTTAAAATAAAAGGAGTTTTGATACTTTTCTTTTAAATTTTCATTTGAATCAAATAAAAAATTAAAAATAAATTTCATTATAAATTTCATTTTCCTTCAAATTTTTATTTCTATTAACGAAATTGTTAATATCAAATACACGGTCGAGAGATAATTAAGAAAATCACATCACACTCATTTGCACATTCTCTCACTCACCCATTTTTATTTATCTTTAATATTGACACAATTTGAACCCAATTTTGTATTTTATTTAGTACATATTGGTTTTGATGAATATTGTTTTACAAAAAAAATAAAGTTTAAAATCAATTATAACAATACGAGTGTCTTCGATTCAATTGGAGTTCAGTCTCTGTTTTAGATTTCTCAAAAAAAAATTCATATTTCATATTAGATATTACAAAATAGAAAAATCAACACAAAATAGTATAAATTTCAGAGAAAAATTAGCTGCGCTGAAATACAAAGTTAACATAAAAAAATAAAAAAGAACACAGTTCGGAATACAAAATTAGTTGTTGCAAAAGTGCAAAATTCATCTGAAATTTGAATTATTTAACTTAAAAGGAGATTGCATGTAAATTTGTATCTAATTTATCCACACGGATCTCTTCATCCAAGTTATTTGTTTGCCTAAGGCTGTGTTTGGTAAGAAAAAATTCATGGAAATAAAATTTTGAAAGAAAGTTAGGAGGATTCATTTGCTTGGTTTAGGAAAAATTTAAGTGAAATAAAACTGCATGGAAAATTATAGAGAAAGTTAAAGTAAAATAAAATGAGTTTTGAAATTTTTCTTCAAAATTTTCATTTCAACCAATAAAAAAAATGAATTCCGTTATGAATTTCACTTTCTCACAAATTTTCTTTCGGTGTGAATTACTACATTTTCTTCACTGCTTGATCCAAATTCGGTAATTAAGCCCCGTGTCACTTTGCACACCATCCATATGTAGCGTGATCTGAATTTTCGTATCGAAATTGGTCAAGCAATCCACACAAAGTAATTACCTAACATGTGTTGTGTCTTCGCGAACAACTTGCGTCTACCTAGTAGATGCTTACTCTAAACTAAACACGTACCTACGTAAATACACGCTGCGTCCTCCCAGCTACATGCATCTCATTTTGTGGCACAAAGTATTGAAATTAGTTTAGCTAGAAAACCTCCTGTCACTTTAAATAGAGATAAAATAAAGTGTTATTTTAGCGGTTTTGAGTGTTGTATAATTATTTTAAATTTAAATTTTGATGGTAATCCAAACAAACCACCGAAAACTATCGAGAAAGAAACAGAGAAGCAGATCAGACGAGGCTCAGGGGACACTTGTGCGGTGCTCTTTAAATCAAAGAAAAATTTCTGAGGAATTTTTCCCTTTTGCGGAAAATGTGAGGCGCGGTCGTCGACGTGTCGCGTGTCCAGCTTTTTCAGAGACCGATCCGACGGTCGCGATTTCTCTTTCCATAACGAGAAAAAACTAGTCAGATGTTTTGTCGGGATGACGAGCCCGTGGTTTCTCCCTTTGTCTGGCAAAAACGTGCCACCCGACCGTCCTTTCGGGGCCCCACCGCAATCAAAGACGGGCGACGCGTGGCGATCCGTGAGAGTCCTTAGGGTTCGCTTTTCAGGACGTTGCTTGGGAATCCATGCTTCGAGATTTGCGTCCGGTGTGGGTCGTTGAGCTAGTCTTCGCTGCGTCGTCGTTTAGCGGGGGTCGGTAGGTGCAGTGTAGGTGGTGTGGAAGCAATCAACACTTGTGCGCCAATGGCCGCCTTCCAGCTGAAGCTGATTCAAAATAGTTATCAATACAGGAGTGATTTTTGGGGGACTATATTCATTATGTGGGGTTGGATATGATCATTTGAAAATCGATACATAAAAGTTAAAATTAGACGTAGTGATTTATCATTTTATTATTGGTTTGAAATATTTTTTAATTTTTTAGCAAGTCACGTGATAATTCTCCGTTAATAGTGTCAACTGTCATGTTATGAACACAATTCATCCAAAAATTTCTCTTCAATACAGATAGTATGCACAGTGCATGCTACTACCAACGCTGTTCTGCAGTGTGCTGAGCTGGCCTGATTTGACATGATTGATGAACGCTAAAGTTCACCTCGATTGAAGCACAAGGTTTTAGAGAATCAGTTAGTTTGAGTTCATTGTTAGTACTATTTAGTTGGTCTTAACTAGCTATTGAATTTGGGTTAACTTAAAATGTAAATCTAAATAAAATAAAATGTCTTGGTTCATATAACATGTTGGTTGAGTTTAAAGTTTTGGATTATGTTGATTTTGGGTTGATAAAAAGTGATTTTGGAATGATCCATCAGTGGCGGAACTAGAAAATTTATTTCAGGGATATAAAATTTTTTTTAAGCTGAATGAGATAAAAAATAAAAAATATGATATTTTTTAACTTAATTGGGGGTAAAAAAAATAAGAAATTTAATATTTTTAGACTTAATTGGAGGTACAAAATTAAAAAAATATTTTTTTACACTAAAAAATGACCAGTTTGATCTGGACATGAGGAGACAGCTGTCCACGTTATTCGCCCAGTGGAACGGCCACTCTGACCCATAATGGACTCATTGCAACTTTAAATTTATTTTATGTCTTGATTTATAAAATTATTTGCACTAAGAGTAAAATAGGCTGTTTCCATACTTTTTATTTATAAAAGTTGTTTATTAATACAAGTAAATGGGTCTACCCAAATTAGAAAATTTTGAATACATATTTGTTAGATTTGGGTTAGATTGGATCAAATTAATGTTAATAAATATGAATTTAATCATAATTTATTTCATTAATCCAAATTAGACCACAAACTCAAGTAAGGTTTATCTAACAATATTAAGATTATTAGTTTTGGGGTCTGATCCCAAATAATCAATCAATGGGAAATTAGTTAGAATAGTGTTGGTATCCAATCAGTACTTAACAATTGAACTGAAAATATTAAATTTTTTGAAGATCACCTCTTACTCTTCTTCCGACTCAAATAAAATTATTAATTTGCCCGCATGTATAAATAATCTCAATGCAATCTCTTAAGCGAGTGGGGATGAAACTTTGGCGCACCAGTCAACCCTGGAGGGGTTTCAGTTTGAGTTTGTGAATAAAAAGGCATTTACTTAAAACTTTCGGTATTTTTATGAATTAGTAATGAGTTTGTGAATTACTTATTGTCAGTGTTCTAAATGATGATCATTTAGGCTGTGGTTTGTTTGAGGAAAATTAGAAAGAAAGGAAAATTATATGGAAAATGAATTTTTCAAAAAATCTCTTATTTTACACTTGTTTGGCTCGAGGTTAAATTTTTTGTAGAAAGTACTAAAATATTTTTTAATTTAAATTTTTTCCATCTACCTTTCTATTTAGTTTTTCATCCTTAATTTTCTCTTAACCAAACAAAAAATTCATTCTACTTTTCATCAAATTTTCCTTTTATTCAAGTTTTACCTAAACCAAACACATCCTTAGATTATTTTGGTGCTGGTCAATTGTTAACGGAGTTAAATATATCCTGCTTAATCAATTAATCTTTTAAATCTCTATTTTTAAACTATGCTTATTGTTAGAAGCATTTTTTTATCTAAAAGATTATACATACTTCTAATATATGTAACTATGAATAACAGTTAAATTAATTTATTCGATTATATGAATTTCGTTTAGTAGAATGATATATCTAACTTCATTAGTCTAGTGATTGATTAATCTCATGTACTCCGTAGTCTTCTGTCATCTTTTACATATCATTAACCGAATTTATTTTTTCATTTTTACTTGCCACTTAGCAATTTTCAATACATATTTAATATCGATAACTATCTTAAAACATCAAATATTAATAACTTCATTATCATGATCAATAAAATATTCATTTATCACCAATAATAATACTTTTTGCACCAATCTAGTAAAAAATATACTAACCACCTATTTATTAAATTTGTTCAACCTCTAGCATTATCATTAACTTCTCCTTAATTTACTTAAATTAATCTTAAACGACATATATAGGAGGACAAAGAGAACTTAGTAAGTTCCAATCTTGATAGCCAAAATACACTTTGAATATATTTGGTGTTTAATAAGCAAAATGGCCAATTATTTTAATGACAGTTCCAAGTCAACTGTATTACTACTAATCTATTTCCAATCGGATTGATGTAAATGGATCGTCCCGCAATTAAAAATTCGGAAACCCTTCGTCAAATGTCAATATTTGCGTAAACAAACCAAAGTGGGACATAACCCACAAAAGACTTGATAAATCGGACGTCATACAGCAGCGACAGAAAATACGTAATCAATCTTTAGTACGCTAAGAAATTTTGCGGGTATTTAAGATAGAGCTTGAGAATTGTGATCAAAGCAAAGCGACACTAGGAGACGAGGAAACAGACAGGTGTCGTCACATGGCGATATTTGCCGAGGAAATTGTTGGCTTGCAATTATTCTCACCGGGCCCCACGAAGAACGACAAACAATAATTCACCGCGTGTCCAGCGCCTCATCAGGGCGGTAGATGATCGCCACGCGTTTACCGTGACTGTAGCCTTGTTACAACTCTCGTCTTATAGTTTTTGGAAGTCACTATTGCACCTTATCATATATACTTTTTTTCTATAAAATTACGAGATGAATGTTGTATGAGAATCTGAATGATTAGAACATATCTGATTGTAGAATGATTTACTTCATTTGATAATTTATTTTTTTGTATAATGATTTATTAATATAGAATTACATTATAGTTATAATTTTATAACATAAAAATAAAATTAAAATTTATAATTATGTGATAAAAATATTATTTACTTATGAAGTGCGTGAGATTGTGATTGAAGAAACTAGTTGTATAGACATTGATGTTATTCTGATTGAAGTATGATCTGGTCTGAAATGATTCCAGAAAAATATGAAAAATAAAGAGATAATCATAATAATCGCATCTCGCCTTTGAATGATTTTAATATAAAATTAGTAACAAATCATTCATACTTTTAAATATTCATTAAAAAAATAAACAATTATTCAGTTCACTGAATGTTTTATATAACAAGATATCACGTTTTAGTAGAGCTCAATAAATGCAGCAAAATAAGGTTTTAATATTGCAACAATAGAAAATATAATTTAACCAACAAGGTGTTGGCCTAGTGGTATTGGTTATTGTCTAAACTTATCAGATACACTATCAAAGTGGAGGGGTGTGCAGCCCCTGACCACCAAGGGGAAGTGGGAACCACTATCGATCCCCTTTTTTAAATGAAATAGAAAAAAAGTATAATTTATATTTTACATAATATTTAATAAAAATTATATATAATTGACAAATTACATTATTACATTGCAGTATACTTAAATTCAATTTTTATAAGAGTGCAAGAATATAACTCAATTCTATCAATCAGTAGACTTCCACACACACACAAAATGGTCACAAAGTTTAGCCCAGGTGCCTCAAGGGTTTTTGAAGCCATGTTTCAATTTTGACTAAATTCAATTTCTCTTGAAAATTGTCAATAATTACCTAAGAATTGAGGACAGTGGTATTAAGTATGTTTTTAATGTTTTCATTAATTTTTTGTTGCTAGTTTGTAATTTTAATATTATGATTTATGTATTATAATAATCGATTTATATTTATAAAAATAGTAGTTTAATTATTAGTCTCGAATTAAATCAATATATTTTTGAAGTATATTTGAAATTCATGAATTTATTTTATCTACTGAAATCAAATATTATTAAACTCGTAAATCTAGTAAAATAAATCACTTTGTAAGGTTGATGAATTTCTATTATTATTTATTTGAATATTCAAATAATAAAACAAATTTATTGATAAATATAATTTTAATTAGTACGATTATAATGAACTAAAAATTATCTATTTAATCTCGCTAATTAATTTTTAAAAATTGTAATTAAATATAATTAAGCGAAATCATCTAAATTATTTACTTATATACATGCTACTATTTAGAATGCATAGTAGGAGAGGACGATCCAAACACAATTAAAACAACTAATCATCTAAATTATGCTATATTTGTAGCAGATCAAGTAAAACAAGAACAATAGAGTTAAAGAATATTGAGGGAATAAACAGTCAAAACATTCCAGTATTGTAAAAAATAATGAAAAAGCACCCGCGACCAACCCAACAAGTATGGATGAACAATTTTATTCAGTATTTTCCAAATTGAAATTTTTTTTTAGCTTAGGTTTCTGGGTTTTTGTTTTATGATTACTTTGGATTTGGACCAAGAGAGTCTCTATTCGAATTCGTCCTGACTTCATCACAGTTGTCGCACCTGAACGTTGCTCGAGCAGTCATATCGTATTCAAGCGTAAGAGAGAAAATTCATAGTGGTGTACATTTTTCTGGATTTAATGGTGCATATCTAAATATGTTGAATTTTCTAATGGTGCATGTATCAATTTCGGTGCACATTTTTATGTTGCAATGCACATTTTTATATCAGTGGAATTTGTCTATGCACCACTAGTGCACTATATAGTTCATTAGTAAATTTGGTGCATATTTTTACACTAAACAGGTATGTCCTCTACTTTATCAGTTTGTGAACTAGTTAAAGGCATCAAAATTTAAAATAGTGCACTATCTAAAATTTAGAAACAGTTCACCATTAAATCAAAATAACTGCACATTTTATTAAAAAGCATATTCATCAAAATATCCATAAAAGAAATATAAAGCAAACAGTGCACAGGGGATTTGAATTGTGCACCAAAAACCAAATCATGCACCGTGATCGAATTGTGCACCAAATATCAGGCAATGTAATGATATTGAATTATGCATCAAATATATAAAAAGGGTTGATGTGCGTTTTTTTAATGAAAATGACAAGAAAAAATATCATGAAATAATCAAATCATTAAAAAAAGGCATTCCTGATTTTATGAACAAAAAATCAACCGCTAATAGAGCGGGGTTCAAATCAATCAAATTTTTTAATGGATAAATTTTAATTTAATAATCTAATATATATATGATACATAATATATATGTCTGTATTGATTTTCACCAAATCAATCCCCTGTATAATATACATGGTACCTTATTATTTGCTTGTTTCTGTCTTGAACAACAATATTTAAAAAATATATATATATATTTTTAACACCATAATAAAGTTGGAAAAAGGTAAGTATAGATTAGCAATATTCACTTTTTCAAAGTTCATTTTTAGTGATTAAAAGACATACACATAAATAAATGGTACTACCTTATAATTTATAGTTGTTTATCTTGAGACGTAACTGCTTTTTGAAGACTACAAAAATATAATAAAGTAAAAGGTTAATGGATATAAGTTGACACCTTATATAACTTACAAAATAATATTATTATGACTTTTCTTTTTAAGATCTTAGGATTTTATGGCATATTTCTATATACAATAAAATATAAAAACTTTTAAAAATTAAATTCTGAACTCTAAGATCAGAAAATCCTAAATCCTATGGGTGTTTGGTTTAGCGAAACTTTGATAAAGAGAAAATTTTGGGGGAAAGTGGATTTTTATGTGGAATTCATACTATTTTATATTGTTTGGTTAAGGATAAAATATAGTAGGAAATTGCTAAAACATTATTTATTTTAAACAAATTTTTCTTCATATTTTTCATTTATTTTTCTACTAACTTTCCTTCTTATTTTCTAATAAATTTTATTTTTCATCAAAATTTCCTTACACAACCTATACAAAAACCTTAACGAAAAGAAATAGTAGCAAAACTATAGTTTTTTATTTGATTCATTACGTAAATCATATGAGATGAGATGACACATCATATCCGTTTTCCCATAAATAAATTAGATAGAAGTGAATTTGATGAGGCAAAGAAGATATTTTGGAAAAATATATTCTCGTACTTCCCTCAAATTTGAAAACTGATGACGCTAAGTGATAACAGTAAGTAATCGATATGTATTAATATCCAAGAATCCGAACTCGATTTTGATTATTCATTCAGATTTTTAGTAGTGTCTATTGTAACGATTCGGTTCGATTTAGTTTTTAATAAAAAGTCAAACCGGATCATTGATTATTGGTTTGAAGAATTTGTGACCAAATCGAACGACTTGTTTTAAAAAAATCTATCTGTATGGTTCGGTTCGATTTATTTTTTTCATAAAATTTATTGATTAATTTAATTATTAAATATGAAACTCTTCATATAAATAATTGTATATGTGTACTAATTTATATTATATAGTATTCAATTAAATTTAAATATGATCTAAAATATAGTGAATATGAAACTGTTTGGTTTGGATCAGTTCGATTTGAAAAACATTAAACAATGAACCAATCCATTAGTCATCTGTTTTTTAAATTCAAAACCGTAACCGAACCAGTAACACTCTAAACCGAATTCAATTTTCGGTTCAATTTAAGTTAATTTGGTTCATCAATTTATTGGTTTTTATTTACGTGTATTTATAAACTATAAAGTGACAGTGGGACCATAGACTTGTGCACATTGGCGAAGATGCTGACGAAACGGAATTATCCGACCTTCTCGCTCGTCCTCATACTCTGCGGCGGCTTCGTCTGCGCCGCCGTCCCCATTCCTTCCAATCTCGACGGATTCCCGTACAGGAACAAGCCGGTCGATCCCGGCACCGTCGTCATCGACGCCTTCTTCGATCCGATTTGCCCTTACAGCAGGGACGCCTGGCCTCCGCTGAAGCGAGCACTCCGTCACTACGGCCGACGCCTCGCCCTCACCTTGCATCCCTTCCCGTTGCCGTATCTCACTCCCTCTCTCTCTGCGCACACCACAGTCTGACGGCGTCGTTTGATTTGCTAACTCATTTTTGAAACCCTATATATTTCTGCAGGTACCATGACAACGCCTTTGTTGCGTCTCGTGCATTGCATATTGTCAATGGCTTGAACAATTCAGCCACGTACCGCATGCTTGAGGCCTTCTTCTCCCATCAGGTTTGTATATCACTGCTACGATTGTAAAAATTGATGAAGTGAACAAAAAGGTTCTGTTAGGTTTAGAGTGCTAGGTTATTTCAATTTTAAAATATCCATCATTTAATGATTTGATTTGATTTTTGATTTTTTCAAAACTACCGACATAAATATATATATAAATTTAATTGAATATGTAATATAAATTAGTATCTCCATTCTGGTTGTTTTGTTATGTTTAAGCTAACGGTTTGATTTTAAATTTTCTGACGGATTAGGAATGATTCAGTTTAAAATTTTGCTAAAAATCGAAGCGAATCAAATGTTACAGTTCTTTTTACCTGTTTGTACACTTTAAATCAAAAAAAGCAGCCAATGGTCTTTTTTACACTGCAATTGTGAGCCGCTAGTGTAGCTATGGTTTAGTTCATTGTGTTTTTGTTTGGCTGGAGAGGTCTCTTCTCTTCATTCGGCATGCGCAGTAGAACATCGACACGAGATACATTCACACGCACTAACGCACATTAATATGAATAAAGAACGAAACAAACACACGATATTTCTTAACGTGGTTCAGCTCTCCAACATGAGTCTACGTCCACGCTCTCCACTATTAATATATATGTATTACAAGAATGAACTCACCTCTCAACACTCTTGAATACAAACCTACACTACTCAAGAAGAATCTCTCATGAATTCTTTAGAAGACTCCCACTGCATCTCTCATTTATAGGATACTAATACTAAATCCAATAGTTTAGTGACCTACCAATAATATGATTCTTAAAATTAATCAATTTTCAAATAAATTGATTATCTCTTCCATATTCATATTTAAAAATCTAATCAATTTCCAACAGTTTTGAAAGACAATTTGTGAGTTGCATTATTGTTTGCTCTCCTGTGTTTTTTGAAGGATGAAACGTGAGTAGCCTACCGGAAGTTCGTGCAGGCGCTTTCGTTTCCTGTGGGGCTGATTGATTCGCTTTCATGACAGGAAAAGTTTTACAATAATAACACCAAGAGTAAATCAAAGGATGATACGGTGGATGAGGTGGTGGATTTCGTATCTCATGTAACTGGCAAGTCATACAAACCATCTGTCAAGTCTGCATTTCAAGATCGCCTAACCGATCTCATTACCAGGGTGTCATTCAAGGTTTGCCATCCTCCCAAGTCCCAACCCGTTACTTATTCATATTTCCTCTGATGCATACAAAATATATGATTTTGGGTTGTCAGACAACACCCAATAT
The DNA here is from genome assembly GCA_002312845.1 of Kalanchoe fedtschenkoi. Lineage (NCBI taxonomy): Eukaryota > Viridiplantae > Streptophyta > Magnoliopsida > Saxifragales > Crassulaceae > Kalanchoe > Kalanchoe fedtschenkoi. The sequence continues at coordinate 5,041,505 of NQLW01000095.1, forward strand.
CAGTGGGGCAACACCTTGTTGGTTTTACGGTATTTATTCTTATGCATATCTTCAATTTTTTCTTTTCTTTTTCTACTGATCAATTGTTGCACTATTTGCCAGTATGCTTGTTCAAGAGGAGTAACGGGGACGCCATCCTTCTTCATTAACGGCTTCCAGCTCGCCGGCGATGATCAGATTGATTACAAAGGGTGGAGAAGCATTCTAGATCCACTGATCAAGAAGCAAAGTGCAAAATAATAGCCTTTCATATGAATGCCTACAGGTGAATAGAGGATGTTTACTGCAGATGCTACCTAATGGCTCTGTGATTTCAAAGATAGAAAAAAAATAGCATCAATAAAGGATGCACATTCAAGGCAACAATGGATTTTCAGGGTGCATAAACTTGGAAAAGTATGCCTTAATTGTTCACTTTAAGATGATTAGAATAATCTATACTAATAAAAGATTAGCGTTTGTCCGT
>NQLW01000095.1:5043866-5086443 GCA_002312845.1 Kalanchoe fedtschenkoi
CAGATCTAAAAGCTATGCCAAAAGCATTACCTTGTACCGCGCCTAATCTTGGCTTCCCACAGATTCCAACGATCAGCATTTTGTTGACATCTTGTGACAAGCAAGCACACAAGAGTGGCTTCATTCTTGCACCTTTTTCTCGCAATGCATCCATGACAAAATAACCAAACTTTGTTAATGCTTGCGGATACCCCAATAACCTTGCATCCACTGAATCTTCAAGCTTCACCCATCGGAATTTTCTTCCACTTCTTATAGACCCACTCTTGGTTATTGCGGAGCTCCCTTGCCTCAGAATGGCCTTCTGTATTTGTATTGCATTTTTCATTCCTGTCTTAAGTTTATCTAAATTCTTCAAAGATAAAGCGTCATAAGCGACGCCAAACTGCTTGGAAGCACATGAATCATCTGATTTCACAAAAGATTCGAGCAATGCAGTGACCCCGTACACCACATCTGCAGCAGACACCTTTGAGCTATAGCCATCTAGCCGATGGAAGCTTCTATAGTAAAAGTCAGTGAGACCATAATCAGGCAGGAATCTATCAAATTCATCTTTCATCTTTCGTTTTACTCCAACATTCATATATTGGAACTTCTGTTGGCAATCCACCAAGGCAAAGCCCATCCGAGCTAGTAGTAGCTTGAGCTTCTTGATTCCGTTTTCAGTCCAGGTCTTCATTTTAGTTGCAATATAGGAGGAGCACAACATTGAGTCAAACAGATTCCATTCTTGTAGAAGCATCAGCCTTGGTTCATCTTCATAAGAAATCCTCAATGCATCAGGAGCACGAACCTTTGTTCCATCCTTGAGAGTCACTGATGTGACTGTATCCAAATTTCCTGAAGTATTAATGTGGTGTTCCAGCTCCATCACCCCCGCCAGATATCTTTCATTAGTCAGCCTCTCGTGCACGAACTGATCAGTAAGTGAGACGCAAGCCAACCAAAGCAGCTCATTTGTGTTTTTCCTTAAAAGATGAGATAGTTCGTACACGCAACAGCCTGAGGGTTTCCCATGGAATGTGCCCATGTGGTAATAATCTTTCTTTAGTTTTCTGAAAACCTTAACAGGGTCCTCTTCATTTGGCCCTCCATCAGAATCTACTTTTCTCCTCTTCCTCCTGTGCCCATCACCTGCTTCTTCCTCTTCACCTTCACTATCACTTTCATCATCAGATCTGTCTTCGGACATTCCATCATCATCGCTGTTGAGGTCACTCGCATTTGCCAAGGCAGACACATCAAAATCATAAGCTAAGTCAGCTTGCTGCTCGTCATCCAGTGTATACAACACAACCACTCTATCATTCTCCTCACTCAAATTGTGCAAATGAATCGGCCTGTGACTATCCACCACAAAGACACGAGCAGCAGGTCCCAGATCCAAAATCTTCCTCAAATCACGGTGACAGCCCCAGTTTATCAGTAGGATCGATACAGGGCAATCCGACGAAGAAGAGCTCAAATCCGGACCGGCATACTTGTGGATCTCTTGAAAGGATGAGACCGGATAACACGCATACCTCACAGAGTCAGTCTTCAACACATGAAACAGAATCTTCAAGGCACATAAAGAATCAACATCGGAAGTAGAAGGAAATATGAGCAATGGGGAGGAAGACGATGCATAAGCGGATTCACGCAGTCTGCTGTAGAAGTTTTCAACTCTCTGCTCCCTCACCATTATAAATCACCAAAATTAAGAGTAAGAAAAGAGGCAGGAAAACATTTAGCTCCTCCCAAGAAGCCCAACGTCAGTCCTAGTGGTGAAATGACATCAGCAGAACCAGCAACCTGAAAGTCAATTGCTAAAGCTCTTAGATCTAAAGCTCGGTGAATTGAAATTTGAAAAACTGGACAGCATATGCAATTGAAGCCTGATTGTAGGATAAACCTAAGCTCCATCCATAGATAGCTCAGATAAACAATATACGACGAATTGAAAAACTCAGCAATCAATCAAAGCAGACACACAGTCAATCAGTAATCGAAACCGAACATCCTGAAACCTAATTTGCAGATGTACGCACGAGTGGAAGGAATCAGGCGGAGGAGATGTCGGGAGCGTACCGGAGTGAGAGAGGAGTGGGAATGCCGGAAACTGGAGATTTTGTGGATTTTCATTTTGGGTTCAAATTCAAGGAAGGAGCGCCCATCTCAATTTCTGAAATTTTTGGCGGCCTTCCCAACAGCCAAACACGCCTTTTGCTTTCCGATTTCAATTTCATTTTCGCATCGTACGGCTCAGATCAGATTACTTGAAATTCGCTTTCAATCGGGTGGGTGGGTATCCGTTTTCAATCGGGTTTTTGCTTTTGACCCTTCTTCATTTTATCTGTTCCCGATCCTTCGCTTTGCTTTGACTACCCAGTAGGGTGCATTATTATTATATTAAATATTTGATAAATCAATGATTTATTTTTTGCTCCACTTTTGAAAAATTCATTTTTGGTCCACTTTTTGCTCACCATCAAAAAACATCTCTTCCAAATTCAGATTGTTAGACAACACCAAAGATCACTAGATCAACACGTTGTTGGTTATTGTTTCTTTATCTTAATGCATCTAAAAGAAAGAGATTTTGATGATAGATTCTCTATCGTCTTTGCGCGTTCAAATACGATTTAATCTTTAAATGCGAAAAAATCTAGCTAAGAAGGAATATCACTTTGATTTATATACAAATATGGGAAAAGCATTTATAGATTTTATATCAAGGTTGATAGAGTAACACACATACTATACTTCTTTACTTGGTGAAAATATTTTGTCCTAAGTATAGTTTTAAGTATGTATAGATGAAACTTCTCACAAACTGAATTGAGCTTTTAAAAAGGGAAAAAAATATGGATCATGAAAATGATAATAAAGATAAATAAAAATATATCGATTAATTAAAATATGAAATGAATTTTAATGACAAATCAATTCTTATTTTGTTGTATATGCTCTTCTAAAGTCTTATTTGAGTAAAATGATTACACATCATGTTTCACTTAATTTGTTGCGTGCATCACCATACCGACTTCCAAGGGGATCGGATGAGACGAGAAAATGAATGGAGATTAATTTATCTCCGTATAAAAACTAAAAAAAACAATGCCGGTAAAAGTTCTGATAAGAAAACACTCAAAGTTAGAAATACAAATACTAAACAAGATTTTTGTAAAAAATACCTTTTATTTTCTTGGTTCATTTGAGTTATACCCTATCTCTTTGGGTTTTATCATAATTAAAATTTTAGTTGAATTTCAGTTGAATTTGGGGAAGACAAAATTAAAAATTTAGTTGAAATTAAGTATGTAAATTTATTATATATATATATATATATTTAGTTTTTATATAGATATAGACATTTTATGTGAAATTCAGGAGGTTGGAGGAGGCCGTGGGTATGGGTTGGAGGTGTTGAATGTGGGTGTGGTTGCAACTCTCTCCTTCCTAGTGTCTTCTAGGCAAGTCTTTATTAGAAAATAAAAAAAGATCAAAGGAAAAAAGTTAATACATATTAGTAGATAAAAATAATAAAATTTATTAAATGTTGTCTAACTTTAAAGTAATTGTATGAGCTACAAATATAAGATGGTAAATATTTTTGATTAAGTGACAAAAAAAAACAGACGAAATATTGCATTATAAGTATTGGATACACATTTATCTGTTAAATTAGTTTATGTTTATTAATCTTGTTTGAACATTTCTTGGATGCCCACGAATCACCATATTACTAAGACTAGTCTAAAACAGATTATTTTGCCATACATTAATCATAATATATATACTTATTTATTTTAGTCTAGTGCTTCTCTTTCCATTTTATCAGACATCACTCAGTTTAACAAAACAAAAATTAAGTTAATATGTAAAATAAATAGTTTAAATTATGAAATTATTATATTTCATTATTTGTATAAAATAATCCTAGCTATTATAAAAACAAAAAACTAACACATCCTGGATACATGCAAGTGATACAACCTAAATTTCATTGCTTCGTCTGAGTGAATTTTTTTTTTGTAATTTCACTACATTTACAAAATAAAACTTATCTGAAATTTGAGCATGATAGCGCACAACGTCGAACTTCTGATCTTAGAATCATCACTTGCAAAAGTACAAAGTCAAGACTTGGTCTGAGAGGAAAAATATTCACAAAAACTTTTGAACATGCTAAAAGAGCAGCTGAAGATATAGCATGAAAAACCCAGATTGCGAGAGAATGAAACATCACACCAGTCACCGAGGAAAAAATTTAAAAAATCTTTGAAAAGAATTATATGAAAACAGGAACAAAGAGCCAGTAACCCATCAATCTAGACAGCAAAGCAATGGAGTGCTTATTCAAATGCCCATTGATTCTCACGGCGGACCTCCTCCTCCTCTTCTGGGGTGAAGTCATTCTTGATGTTAAAGGTTTTCCGGATCTCCTCTGGCGTTTTTCCTTTGATCATATCTGCCACAGTTTGGCAGGTAAGATCCAGCAGACCCTTGATGTTGAGATAATTTGCTGCCTGTTTATGACATTACAAAGTTGAAGTTCATATATTGTAACGAAACACAATAAAAAATGGAAAAATAAATGCAACAATTGCTTCACAAGTAAAAAAGTCAATCAAATGAAAATATCCTGATACTATAAGAATTGAAGAACTTGGTCTGGCTCGTCTGAAGTAATGGGCATTAACAAGGTTCACAATTTTTTATTTTAAACCGGTCAAAGAGAGAAAAAGGTTCATATAGCGACCACGACCTACATAAAATTCATGTCTACCTTAAATTCAGCTTTTGCAATGTTTGGATCACAGATTACTGAAACGTGATAAATACAATTGTAAAATTCCAGTGGATGGCTGCAATCCAACCCAAGAAATTTGGAATATTTTGTTCCAGAAAGATGCACAGTTGATATGATAACTCACTTGATTATTCACATAATCAACAGTTTCTTGAGATTACAATTTCTAAAACTTAAATGGCAGAGAAGTTTACATATACACATCTACAAATAAAGATACAGGAAATGGTACTAAAAAACCCCACACAAAATACACATTATAGATATGACTCCTGGAATCCTAACAAGTTAGATTCAGAGGTGCTCTGTATGCACTTAAAAACGCTCTCTTTTTTCGAATAACTAAACATAAGAGGGACCAAGTCTACAAGATAAACTACTCTACAAAACGTTCACGTCATTTTAGTTTTGAATCCATAAATAATTGCATAATCCTTCAACAACTAAAATCAGCCGCATAAACTTTCTCTAAGCAAGCAAGCAAGCCGCAACTACATGGATGCACACAAGAATCCGGGCACACATACCAAGATGATGAGCACAATCATGCAGAACACATCAGAAATCAGAAAAAGTACCAAGAAAATCTCACCAGAATAAGATCAAACAAGGTAGCCTGGTCAACTCTGACGAAGTCGGCATCGAAGGTTTTGAGGTCATCATCAGCCCCGGACGCGGTACCGGCCTCGGTTTTCGCAGAATCGACGTGCTTCTTGCAGTACTCAATCACCTTGGCGAGGATCCTGCTGTTGACGTTAGGCAGAGGTATGCCGTTATCGGCGCAATCGTCTTCAATCATGTGCTTAATCGTCTGGGATTCCAGCGCGACGATCTCATCGATCTCGAACGATTCACCGTCGGAACTCTTGAGCGTGATCTTCTTGGACGACATCGCGAATCGCAAACTCGATCGGTTGCGGAAGCGCAGAATCGAAACCCTAGAATTCGGAAGGAACAACCGAGAGCAAGAAGACGAATGGATCTCACAATTATCGGTTCGTAATATTTTTATTAATATATATAATATTTAATTAATAACTAAATAAAATAGAAGGAAATAGATTTTCTTATTCGAATCGGATTTGCTGGCATTCATTGGGCCGATCCAGTGGGCTTTTTATTTGTCACTGGCCCATTGACATTAATAATCTCATCAAGTGATGATAAATGAAATCAAGATACTAAAATTTTAAATTATATTGTGTAAGGCTTTGTTTTCTCCAAAATATTTGAAAGGAAAAGAAAAACAAGAAAAGAAAGGATTTAATGGTGAAAAGAAAAATAAGTGTTGTTGAATTTAGGAGAGATTAAAAAAATAAAAAGACAGTGAAATTATTTAAAATAACTTTACATATAAATAACAAAATAAAGGAATATAAAAGAGGAGCATAAGCGTTATTTCATGTCATACCCCTAGATTTCCACTCAAATCGGATTGAATTCCTAATCCCTCCAAATCCTCCTAACTCACTCCTTAAATAAATTTGAGGAACAACTCTTTCCTCTCCCTTTCTTTCATCTATCTCTCATATTTGACGAAAGAACACTACCCGAGTTTAGATCTACGTCTTTTTTTAATTTTTTATTGAATAAATTACATATTATACGCTTGAGACTCAACCTCTTACATATTACATTTTGTTAGACTCTACAAGTCAGCTTTCACGCTACTCCAATAAAAATCAATTATTTAGATTTCTAATAAGAATCAAAATCAATACCTCTTAAGTGGATATCATCATCTCTTACAATTTGAAATGACATAAAAATAATTGAAAAGAGGTTCTAAAATTTAGATGTGGCAATGGCATAACTTGAGACGTGCCCTCCATTTATTCTTAGAAAAAAAAACTGAAAAGGGGTCCTGAACTATCATCGTTTACCCGATTGCGGTCAGAACTATCACGATTTTCAAAAAGGATGCAATAAAAAAATGAACTGATTTTCTAAAATAAAATTCACCATTACATTCTAAAACTATTATTATTGTAAGACTTAGATTTGTGTGTGAGAATTACGTCGTTTGATTATCAAAAGACGTCATTTTCCTTATGTGCGTAAAATAATATAATTTATTTTGATAACCAAAGACATAATTTTAGCACATCACTTATTCTCTATGTATGAGTTAGTCTTTTTACTGTGCTAAGTTGTGAAAATATGTGTACTCACTCATGTTCACACATCAATATCCGGACTTCAAAATCTTTCCTTGATGCGACTACATATTATAACTCTACCTCCGATTTTGATTCATCTCACAACACCGATCAGCACATCACTTTCTTCAGAATCAATCTCTAGTAGGAGAAATTCTATTTTAATGACATTTGAGAAGTGGAGAAAACTGAAATTGAATTTCAAGGGGTCATTTTATTGGGTAAATAGGAAACAATTGAGTGAACAAACAAATAAAATGCTTTACAAGTTTGTAAAGTTACTTCAACTGTGGAACCATTTATTCTTCCACTAACAACTTAGCCGTGTGATGTTGTAATTTGAATATATCAGCAGAGTTTGTCACCGCAAAAGAAATCGTTGACATATTTTCTTACTAATGTCGGTAATAAGGTTCCATAAGCTTCTTCAGTCGGGTGATAACTATCCCAAAATACGTAGCTGGAAGCGTCAGAACAAGTAAACGGACTGAACTGGTTACACAGTACAACTACTTCAATTTTTCCTGTGCCGCAACATCCCTTGTCCGCAATTTTGAACCCTGAAATCCGTCGAAAAAAGCATTTAATTAATTGAGATGAGTCATTTTTTAGTGGACCATGTCCATCACGTGCACCATTAATCAGCTGCATTTGTTAAGAGATAGATCGGACAAGAGAAATATACCGTATTTATCAGGGCTTTCGATTAGATCAAGAAGAGGAGCATATATATCAATATAAACAATCCTGACATGGGGAAGCTCTTTGTTGAGAGAATTTATCTTGGATGACAGTTTGGAGTTGTACAATTGAGCCGCATTGTTATAATCTTCGGCGCAGTTCCTCGCAAGTCCGCCTGCTAAAGTTCTTTGCGACGGAAGACACCCTAATGGCGGCGCGTTGAAGACTCCGATCCTTCGTGCACCCAAATCATATAATTTCTGCAGAATATATAGCATAAGAAATGTTATCTTGAGTTTTTTTTTTTTTACGATGGTCAGGGGCCGCACACTCCCTCTACCCTGATAGTGACGCTCATACTCACTGCGGGCCAACTCACGCGCACCTCCAACGTATCTAAGCGTAAATGCGGTACCAACAGAGCTTGCACCATTATCATGAGTTGTTAGAGACGTGAATTTGGTAAATTCAAATTGAAGCACACACTAACTGATTCTGCAGTACCTTGTAGTAATCAGAGGCTTGATCAGCTAGAAAGCTAGTGTAAGTCGGAACATCGTACTGAAACTGTCTGATGCGTGATATGAAATAAGTATTGGCGATGTCATCGCTACCGGCCACCACCAAATACAGACTTTTGGATACGATGTAGTCGGTCTGATTTTCTCCGACAAGTTTCGTCAGTTTCGTTTTGTATTCTTTGAAGTACTCCAATTGTTGCGTAAGTGATATGACTGACTGATCAAACACACCATCAAAATTGAAACATTGATAAAATGTAAAGCACGATGGAGTCCGAAGTGAAGCCAGAACATACATACCACTAGCGTAGGAGTCAAAGGGTCATATCCGGCGCCACCGGACGCGAAAGTCACGCCCGTCAGGAGATCCTCCGGTTTCAAATCCGGATCAAGATAGGCCGGCACCGTGTCCTTAATTCCCAATTCTGAAGCTGAAACAAAATAAGACAGGCGCTATTTTGTTAGCTTATTATTATCTGCAAGTTTTATTGTGACAACTGGAAATGCAGGACCATTTCGGCATTGATGAAAATTAAGCAGAACCCCATATCTTTCCAACCAAATCCCTATCAGATCCTCCACTGCAACCCAACCCCCTCTGTTTCAAACATCAGGAAAACAAGCTGCTTGTCCAGCTAGATGTGTTTGTTGTGGTTATCAGTTTTTTTCTTTCGAATGATTTTCTAGCACGGGCAAACAAGGGATGGGTCAGCACCGGTGCAAACCAGCGGCTGGGACTTAATCAAATGCTCAACAGGATAGGCTTGACAGCTACTGCAGTTGGCCCGCCAACATGATAATGAGTTGTTGATTATCATGCGACTGTCCGCATAGCCCCACGGGTTAGGTTAGTGACCATATTTCTTTCTACTTTTAGGACGTGTTTGGTGTTTGGAAAATTTGGTGGAAATGAAATTTTGATGAAAAATGTGGAAAAAAATTGTGAGAAAATAAGAAAGAAAATTTGTAAGAAAATAGAAAAGAAAGTTTATTTAAAATAAAAAAATGTAATTTTGCCGTCATTTTTCACCTCTAACAAAATAAGAGAAAATATGTTGAATTGCATTGGGGAGTACACTTTCTCTCAAATTTTCCTTTTTAACAAATTTTTCCTAAACCAAACACACCCTTAATTTTAGCTAATCTCTCATTCCCTTTAGATTTTGATCAATTTAATGACAAAAAAAAGTAAATATAAAATAGATAGAGAATTACCCTAAGAAATTTCTCTATAGAACTTAATTAGATTCAGTTAATTATAGAACGTATGATAAATACAAACTATACTTAAAATTTTTCCCCTAAATTTTTCATAACTCATTTTATTTTGAATTCTTGACTTTATTATTAGGCTAGATTTTCTTTTTTGTTCCCATGAGCCCGCACGCCAGTTCACTTTGATAGTGAAACCAGACTCCCTACAGATTAGGTTCACAGGTTCACGCACGCCTTTAACATTTTTCATGCTTATGTGATACCACCATAACTATACCTCTATTCTATTCTTTGATCATTTGTGATTTCAAATGTACCAATTCTATTTGAATATTCTTAATTATCCCCATAAAGGAAACTTCATTTTATTTAAAAGATTCTTTTTACCCTTGAACTGCTCAAGAAAAAGTCTAAAAAAACAACTTAATCAAGTTTAATTAATGGGTGTCATTTAACTTGCTAAAAACAATTTATCATGCTAGAGTAAAATTTTTGAAGCAAGTTTAATGAAGGGATTACCGATCATGTCAGAGGGCACCCTGCCATTGCAGAAACGACCGGTGGGAACCCCTCCCTCGAAGTCCCGCCCGTAGGGAAGAAAGTTGGCCTTGATGGCGGATTTGAGATTGTTGTTGTTGCCCGCGTCGACTATGGAGTCCCCAAAGATCAGCACTGCCGGAATTGTTTCGTTCCCCGGCAGGACTATCTTGGCTTCAGCTGCCATAATATTGCACTCGGCGCAGAGAAGAAGAACGACGAGCAAGCTGATGCGAAAATGGTGGTGGAGTGAGGAGCAACGCAAACTTGGAGGGAGGATGAGGCAGCATAAGTTTAAGGATGGTTGCATGGTTAGCTAGAGTTATGTCTCAAAAATATTATTGGTGGCAGAAGTAATAGCAGCAGTAGTAGTTGATGAAAATGAGGACACGAATATATATATAAAGGAAACTTGAAATAGTATAAAAAGCTTAGTAAATACAGGACGTATCATGTGGTATCTTATCCCATGGTTTTGGGTTAGTTATGCTTCCAGAGATTATTAATTTGTTTGCCTTGGCACTTATGAAGACTTGGATCATTAAGGGTGTGTTTGGTTTAGGGTAAATTTAGAGGAAATGAAAATTTCTTGGAAAATAAGAAAGAAAATTTGTAAGAAAATTTTATAAAAAAATTAGAAGGAAAGTTTGTAGGAAAATCAGGTGAAAATTTGAATGAAAATTTGTTTAAAATAAAGAATGTCTTACCCTTTTGTCACAAATTTTCACCTCTAACCAAACATGGGAAAATAAGATCAATTTTACGGGAGAATTCACTTTCCTTTAAAAATTTTTTTTCCATAAAATTTTCCCTAAACCAAACAAAGTCTAAACCTTTGTTAGAAAAAGTTAGAGGAAAAGAAAAATGATAATAGAAAATGAATTCCAACTAAGAACATTATAGGAAAAGTATAAAAATACTATTTATATGGATCTAAAATCTCCTCATCATATTGTTGGTCGGGTGGTCTTTATTGTTGTCTAACAACTCGTTAAAATTTCAAGTTCAGGCCCTGATGGTTCAACATGAACATGGATGATATATTAAAGGTGCGCATAAACTGGCTCGCAACGAGTCTAACTCCATACATACATGAATATATCGGAGATGCGTGAACTGACACGCAATGAGTCTGATTTGACTAACAATATGGAAGAGCCATTGGTGACAAAAAATTAAAAATCCTTATTTTCCTTCCTATATTGTTATTTTCCTTTTAACTTACCGTAAGCTAAACACAACCTAAATATATGGTAAGGCCACCAATAATATTATTGAGGGGTATGAATATGCATTTGGATTTTGGGTTAACAAAAATGATTCATACTTTGAATTTTGGTGAGTTTCTTTGTTCAAGTGCCAAGAATGGTTGCTAATGGAGACAAGCAAACAATCTCCTAAAATATAAGAGTTGTATAAATGTGAAATTAGTTGGTTTCCATTTAAATTAATTAGTAATGAATGTGAGATTTTTTATTATATTATTTATTACATGAATGAATCGTATATTTCTTTTATAATATATGTTGATGTTGACTATGGATCATTTCTCACGCATCATGAATAACTTGATAGTATGTCTATTTGCTAAAGTTTGGAATCCATCACCGGGTTTCATATATAGAACTATCCCACTACAGTTACCAGGCGTTGATGTCAATTTTGCACCTAACCCTAGGGTTTAGTTATGCATATATGATGGGCTTAATTACTAGCCAACTACTTGTGTAATTGCTGATTAATACAACAAGAAATTATATATCAACAATAGTTGTAAAATTAATATCATCAACATGATAGCTTAATCGTAGGTTGACGACTCATTATTCAGTAAGTTTATAATTCGAATCTTAATTTCAAGCTAGACAGTCCACTAAAAAAAATATTAAAGGGTTTTAAATTAATATAACTTTCTCAATTATGATCTGAACTATCAGAATTGTCAAAAAGAATGTCAAACAAAACAATTCGGACTGATGTCATGAAGAACTGTAAACTAATTTGATTCACTAAATACACTTATTTGTAAAAAATTTGTTGATTGTGATTTATGAAACTTCATGGCAATCTTCTTATAATTATGATGATGAGAAGTCATGATTACTTATGCTAATTATTCTGAAGATTCAACTCCAATCCGAACTCGAAATTATTGCTGTGGTTCAAATCGTAGTGGTTAGGAATATATAATAGATAAAATAGTAATGCATTTGCATGGTGTGTGCTCTAGCTATTTCCATTTCTTGCGGATAAGAGCTTAATTAGGACAAGGCTTTAATAAAAAAGTGACTGAAAACATGACACCCAACTACATGGATTGTGAGATTGTGTGTGGGGTTTTAATGAAGTGTGGCGACTCAAACACACTTGTCCCCAAAATCAGTGCACGAAATGGAAACACTTTGTTTAGTATAATGTGAGACTTGAGACATGCACACATGTGTTGTCGTCACGACATGAAAAGCGCGGTGATTAGCACTTAGTCAGATAGATGATAGCATGTGTTAGGGTTAAGTGCTGAATGTATGTAGGTTGACTTTAGCTTTGCTAAGCGCTAGCTAGACCTAATCTCAGTACGAGTAATTTATTTTATGTGCCATGTGAGACTTATTCCTCGCAGTTTACGTGTCTGTGTGTTTCTAATTAATTATACATAAACAAATAGTTGTTGTTAGTAGCATAAGATAGTATTTTTTAGATTATCAGATGTAACGTGACACCTTATATAAGTTAGATTAGGAATTGAATAAAACAATATAACTTTACTGTTTTTTTCATTTTAAGATTTTAAGATGTTTATAGTATAGTCATAAATACAGTAAAACCTAAAAAATCTAAAAATCTAAATCATAAGCCTCAAAATCTAAAAAACCCGAAACCTAAGGCTGTGTTTGATTTAGGGAAAATTGTAGGGAAGGAAAATTTGATGGAAAGTGAAATCCATCATGGATTCCATCTTATTTTCCTTTATTTGGTTTAAAATGAAAAATTTGAAGGAAAGTTTCAAAATTCCTTTTAATTTACCTCCTAACTTTCCACATCATTTTCTTTCCCTCATATTTTCCATCTAAACCAAACATTGGATTTTACCAATTTTCCTCCACATTTTCCTTTTCACCAAATTTTTCATAAACCAAACACACCCTAAATGTATAGAATCCCTAGAAACTCCTAAAATCACAAAATTTTAAAATTTTAAAATTTTAAAACTCTAAAATCCTGTAATCCTAACACTCTAACACGCTAGAATTCTTAAAACGAAAAAAGAAAACTAGCAAAACTATATTTTTTTGACCGTTTTCTTACGTAACGAATATCAAGTGTCACCTCATATCCAATTTTCTTTTTTTTATCAATTCTTTTATTAATACTTTATTTTTAATCTATCGCTCATTTTTAATTTAGTTTTGGAGTTACGGCTTTGCTTATATATTGCGTGGTGCCCGTTGGCAATTTGAGATTCGCAAATCACAATCCCAATTTTGTTTAAGAGAACTGCGATTGTCAATTTTGATTTGACTTTAGAGGGAATAAAAAAATTCAGATGAGTAAATCACAATAGCGAGTATTAAGCAAAATCACATCTAATACTACTATTGCTTCATATTTTGGTTTAGAAATTAGAGCTTTAGTGGGTAGGGTAGGTTTTTGCAACATATTTTGTTGAAAAAATTACGTTGGTTATGGAAGATTTGAGAAAAATGAAAATTTACTGGAAATTAAGAAGCAAAATTTGTGAGAAAATGAAAAAAATTATAAAAAAATTAGATGGAAAATATGAAAGAAAATTCTTTCAAAAAAAGAATTTTATAGCATTTTTTCCACAATTTTCCACCTCTAACCAAACGAGAGAAAATAGGATGAATTCTATGGAGAAATACATTTTCTCCCAAAATTTTCTTTAAACCAAACACATAAAAAATTTGGTGGAAAGAAAAATTCGATAAAAAATGAGTGAGTAAATGATAAGAAAGTTTGTAAAAAAATTAGATAGAAAATAAGAATAAAAATTTGTTTAAAATAAAAAATATTTTAACATTTTTCCTCTATTTTGACCCCTAATTTACCAAGTCATAATCATAAATTGAAAAATTAGGATAGATAAAAAAAAATATTAAAAACTATGCTAGATTAGAAACACACCAAATAAAAACTAAGGGCATGATATGATAATTAACTCATTTTCATTAGAGCCCGAAAGCCATCCAATGGTCGCCCGAAAACCACTCAACAGTCATTACCAAAATTTGCAAATTTACCGGTTAATAAATACCGGATAAAATTTTATCGGTTAATTTAAAAATTAAATTATCTGTTTTAAAATAGATATTACTGATTTAATTATTATTAAAAAACTATCGATTAACCAAACGGTGAAAGTATCGGGTGAAAAAATTACGAAAAGAGAGAAGAGCTGGCTTCTAACCGGTAGGCCAGCAGAAAACCGGCTGGTTCAACTAAACCGGTAACCCAACTTGTAAACCGGTTGATTTTTCGACTGGCCTACCAGCTAGAATTTCGGCCAACCTCTTACCCCCTAAACCCCATTTTACCCTATATCCTAAATTCTAAACTTAAATATTAAGCAACCCCGATTTACCCCAATTCGAAACCCTAATCCTAATCTATCGTAACCTAAATCTCTTCTTAAAAACTCTAAAATCTTTAAAATTAATTTAAATCTTAATCCTAATTAACTCTAATCCTAATTAACTTTAACCAAAACTAATTAATCTTTAATACACTTGCTTAGGGGTGTACCAGCTCCTAAACCAGCCGGTTTAAGTCTTCTGAAAACTACCGACAGTTCCACCCGAAAACACCCTACAAGTGTAAAAAAAAAACATCATGAAAACGTCACCTAAAGTTGTCTCAAAACCATCCTAGTGATATGCTAATTGCTCTACAACTATCCGGAAATAAGTTCATAGTCTGATAATAAGCCGCATGTGATCTGATGTGTTAAGTGCTGATACAAAGCCAGCAATAATTATTAGCGGGCACGACTTTATTCGATAATACATGCATGTATTAAAAAATAGATAGTGTAAGGCTGTGTTTGGTTTAGAAAAAATTTAGTGGAAAGGAAAATTTGGAGAAAAATTCGTAAAGTTCAATCTTTGGTTTAGATGGAAAATATGAGGGAAAGAAAATTATGTGAAAAGTTAAAAGAAAAGTTAAGGTAAATTAAAAAGAGTTTCGAAACTTTTCTTCAAATTTTCCATTCTAAACCGAACAAAGAAAAATAAAATGAAATTCACGATGAATTTCTCTTTCCATCAAATTTTCCTTTCCCAACAATTTTTCATAAACCAAACACCGCCTACATGATTTGGTCTACATGCTTGGCTGAGAATCATGCAACACTTAGGCTGTGTTTGGTTTATAGAGAAAATTTGGCGGAAAAAAAAATTTGATGGAAAATTAATAAAAATTCTTTATTTGGTTTAGATGAAAAATAGGAGGGAAAGAAAATTAGGTGAAAAATTGGAGGAAAAATGTGATTATTATCTCTAACAAATCAATCCAATCAAATTCAAAATGTATTTCAAACAAATAACCACTTTTTGAACAAATTCAATATATTTCATCAAATTCAATTTTTGAAGTGATGAAAGATTGATATTTTTTATTAAACTTTTCATGATCATGAAAAATGAAATAGATTTCTAACAATTTTTGTTGATATTTCTCTTATGAAACCAAACAAGAGAAAATTAAATAGAATCTTTGATTTCATTTTCTTTCAATTTTCCCTCAAACTTTCAATTCCACCAATTTTTTTTTAAACCAAACACAGCCTTACTTTTGGCCTAAAAGCTGACCTAATAAAGAAATTTATAAAGCTAGCTGGCTAGCTAGCTAGCACACACATTAAAGGCAAGAAAAGAACACTTGTTGTTGAGCGTCCAAGTGCGGCCATGAAACTCATTCACAAATCACATGCACACCAACACCCAACACGACATGCCCGTATACGATCTGCATGCTGCATGTGTTTTGCCCCGCAACTTATAAAAGACAAGGGTATACGTGAGACATGGGATTCTTGGTAGACTTAATTTGGCTCAGCCAACTTACCAAATGCCAAGTTGGAGAAGATGCATGTTGTAGAGGGTTCTAGCAAAGCTGGCCAGCTTTATTATCTCTTCGCTTTAGATGGGGGTCCAGGTGGTGCGTCGGACTTGGAGAGTGAGATGCGCTGTAATGCCCTACTCAATCAGCTACCTCTAAATGTAGGGCAATGTAGTAGCAGTTAGTAACTGATGTGATCGGCTTCATTAATTGAACTCGTGGCGGCACAACTGAAATAGTTAGGCCCCAATCATTTACTTACGACTCCCTTCCCTACCTTCTCTAATCTAATAGTCATTTAAGATAAATTTCAATGAATTAAAGTAGGGGTGTCAATGGGTTCGGTTGAGATTCATTTGGAAGGACTGCGGATCCAGATTTATTTCATTTGGATCCAGATATAATAATTTAGTAAATTTTGAATCCATACTCAGACCTATTATTTGAAGTCATTAGACCTGTTAGACCCAAAGTAAATTTTCCAAAATTATACTATCAAATAAAATAAACAAATATCAGCTTATGAAAATAATAAATTATGAAAAACATAAGTTTATATTCAAATTTATTTTCAAATAAAATTAATTTTTTTAAAAAATATTTTTATTTTTTAAAATTTATTTTTTATTTTTTAGAATTTATCTTCTATTTTTTAAAAATATTTTCATTATTTTAATTTTTTATAAAAAATTATTTTATTTCAAATTTGAATTAGCTAATTATTAAAAAGAACCCAAAGAGATCCATTATGAGGATCTAAATGGGTAATAGGGTCCAAATGGGTCCAAGACCCGAATGAGTCCGAACGGGTAGACCATAACGGATACACAGACCCAAATGGTAGATCCAGACTTTAAAAAAATGGGTATGAACGGGTTTGAGTCTATCCTACCCAATTGACAGCCCTAGATTAAAGGGATATTAAAATTATTTGTTGATCAAATTTTTAGATATGTTTCATGAGGGATGGTGATCAAGTGGTAAGGAGTTATATTCGTCATCTGTAAGATTTCGAATTGGAAGACTCACGCTGGTAGTTGAGTGTATATTTATTTTTTATGTTTATCCTTTCTAATGTTAAAAAAAATCATATTTTTAGGTATGTATTTAATTTATTTTATAAAATTTTATATATGTGACAATATCAAATGTGTATTGATAATTAATAAACAAATATTATTTAGGTGATAAGTAAAAGATTATAGATGACTACAGAATACTAATTGACAAACTTAGAACGTAACAGCCCGGCTCAAATAATTTTGCGGCCCTTGGCAATGTTGAAATTTGGGCATATAATTTAAAAATATTGTAGTTAGTCATGATACATTTAAAAAGTTCGTCATATGCCATACATGAATGAAAAGCGATGTTTAGAATTCAAATAATATAAAAAATTAAATAATTGAAACAAAACGAATAAACAAAAATGTGTGTGAAAATGCGATAGATGTATAGACACATCTCTTATAAACAATAGTGTATAAGTTTAAAAAATAAAAATCGCATTATATTTATTGATCTTGTTCAATTTTAGATCCTTAATTGCAATAATTAAGAGTCTAAAAAATAACGAGGAGCAGAAAACTCAATTAATTTTGAAATTATAATTTTTAGGTGAGTTAAGTCCCTCTATGTGACCAGTCATCTACATCAATAAGGGCCAATCACGTCACAATTTGAAAAATTAAATTATATTTTCCATTGATGTGCGCGATATGTGATATTTATAAATGACACATGAATTAAGTTGATTCATGGACATGTGATGGCTAAATCTGCATAATAATTACCCGCCTTGACAAGTTAAGTAGTTCTCTTTAATAAAATAATTTATTTAAATAACTTTACCAATTAGTTATATATTTATTAATGTGAAATAACAAATAAATACATAAGTATAAAAGCTAGTATGTATTATATGTTAATACTATATTTCAAATATATTAATTATATTATCATAGCTCAATAAAATGTTATAAGTTAAATTCGATAAATTTTAATTTCATACGAAGTGTAATTAGATTTTTCACATTGTGCCACGATAAAGCTTAATAACGTTAGATGTAGAAGGGTACTCATTTGGTCTGGTTTGGTTTATGATAAAAATTCAAACCAAACTGTTACTAATTCGTTTGAAAATTTTGAAACCGAATTAAATCAATAGCTTTAAAAAATTAAAGCGAATCAAAACATGTGATTCGATTTGGTTTGATTTTTGTAAAATTTTATTTAAATTTTTTTTCTAAATAAGTGAATTCTTGTATAAATACTAGGGATAAAACCCAAAAGGGGCCTGAACTACCACCACTTACCTAATTGCGGTCAAAACTACCATGATTTCCAAAAAAAAATGTGATGAAAAAAAAAGAATTGATTTTCTAAAATAAAATTTACCATTATATTCATAAACTAATGTTATTATAAGACAGATTTTTGTGCGAAAATTACGTCATTTGGTTATCAAAATAAATTATATCGTTTTGCGCACATAAAGAAAACGACATCTTTTGATAACCAAACGACGTAATTTTCATACACAAATTTAAGTCTTATAATAATATTAGTTTTGGAATGTAATGATGAATTTTATTTTAAAAAATCAATCCAATTTTTTTTTCATCGCATCTTTTTTGGAAATCACGGTAGTTCTGACCGCAATTGGGGTAAACGGTGATAATTCAGAGCCTTTTTGGGTTTTTCCCCTAAATAATAATATAGAGGTACAAGTTTATATCATATATTTAATTACACTTATATACGATCAAAAATATAGTGAAATAGTTTGGTTCGGTTTAAAAAAAATACAAAACTTTACCGGACCATTAGTTATCATTTTTTTTTAAATTAAAACCATAATCGAATCACTAGCACTCCAAACCGAACCTAACATATCAATTTGGTTCTATTTAATTAATTTGATTCTAGGTCGCCTTTTTTCTTGAATTTGCTGCTCCATACCGATCATATCTACTTAAAGAGCTTTACAGGCGCCACTACTTCACCAATCACTTCTGAAATTCGAAATCCTTCGCCTATATCTTCCTCATAGCTCCCATGAGCATTTCGAAATCTCAAATTCATACTCATTTTCACTGCTCCTTGAAGCATGACTGGCCTTCTTCATCTCGGAGCCCTATGCGGTCGCCCACCCGCACCGGCCCTGTCAAGAACTCATCTTAGTCCTTTCTTTGATGAGGTCACATGTAATGCATAATAAAGGTATAATTATATTGAGAGTATTTCATTAAAAAGAGCTGATAATTCAAGGCCAAGCCTATCTCCTCTGCAGCCATTTGTAAGACCATTCTAGTGGCAGTCGACTGCTATCTCAAGCTTAGGAAGTGTTTTGAAAATTCAGAGGGCCAGTGACAGACTAACAGTAGTGCTAAAATGCGCTTGCAGCCTGACTAGTGGTGCTTCGCGTAGCTTGTGTGTTGGGCTCTTATCTGAAGGCTTGCGGCGAGACCAAAAACTAAGCCCAATATATATATATATATATATATATATATATTGGGGGGAAGAATTTGGTGTAAACACATGTTTTGTTATAATATGGATAATTTCTGACCACTCATTTAGACTAAATCCAAATGTGAGTTAATCATATTTTTCTAATTTTGAGACATTTCAAGTGTAATAGATAAAAATAAAAATTTTAAATTAAAAAATAAAATTAATTAAAAATTTTAAAAATTAAAAGTTAATAAAATTTTAAAAATAAATTAGAATGTAAAAATAATAAAAAATTCCAGAACACAAGGCATTCACCGTTTAGATTTGTTATCTAATTTCTGTTCACACGATGATGGTGAACCGGTGAATTGATAGTTCACCAATCCACTATCATGTTAGAAGCTTGTTCATTATTTGCTTTCACATGTTTACTCAAAACTAACGTTTTAAGATTCGAATGAATCATCAGAGCATGAGCATAGATGATTGAATTGGTTCAAATCATTATCTCTTGTAATGTGCATGATGTTAATAATTAGTGTTTGATTATGAACCATTACAATCGTGGCCTAAATCCCTCAATCAAAGGGTGAAAGTCACCTGAAAATTCATTCCTGCCCGCGCATATAATAATGGATAGTTGATCAAAACTAATCCTTTAAGCAAAGTAGGAGTGTTAGAGTGATACAATATACCACATTATTAATTATTCATGTGAAGATGTTTGGTTGAGTTACACTACAAACACATGATAAATAGATGTTAGTCAAGTGATAAATGCGAGAGGATAGATAAAATATGTGATAATTAGTATTAAAACGTCCAATAAAGAATTTTTTTTATATAAAAATGGTATATAAAAGTTCGAGACACATATATAATACACTCATGAGATAAATAATATTGTTACCGAAACTTGCACTAAAAAGCTAAAATAAAATGTATCAAGATGTTAACAAAATTGACAATCACTTATGAGCAGTGGCGGTTTTAGGATTTTCAATTCGAGAGGACAAAAATGACATAATTAAAATTTATAAATAGAATTCAGCATGCGATTCTTAAGCTGAAAATACATTAGAAATCTATAAAACGTCGTTTGAGATTGAAAAATAAAATTCAAAGTCTTAAAAACTAATTTTCATATCCTGAAATATTGACGTAGTACACTCTCATCACTAACTTCTAAGAAAATATTTTTTTCAATGAATGTGACTAAACTATCATCAATATAGTTGATCCCTCATACTATTTCTTAACTTGTTCTTCACAAAACTCATAGCTAAAAATACCCTTTCCACACTTGTCGTTGCCGCAGGGAGAAAAGAGAAACAGAAATCCAGAAATCCTTCCCCGGCCAATTCAGCTGTGAAATATGAGTGGCAGTGGAATCCTCCCCATAAATCGAAAAGTCTTTCCAATTGAAATCTCCAAACACAAATCCAGAAATCCCAATTGAATTCCAAAATCTGTCCCACTCTAATTGAAAACCAAAAGGTCCGATACTTTGACTCCGAAGTCCGATCTATCTATCCTCGACTTTGCCCTACCTATCTGTGTATCTGACAATCTGTCTGACTCCAATATTGTGATTAATCTAGTCAATTTAGAATAATGAAGGATATTGAAGGCCACAATGAAGAAGAAGGTTGAAAGACATTGAAGGATCTTGAAGACCACAATGAAGAAGAAGATTGAAGGACACATTCAAGATGGACCATGAAGGGCTATGAAGATGACAATCAAGAGTGGGAGTTACCAAAAGACTAGGATAGATTTTGTGTAGTATAAATAGATGTACATTTTTCTCAATAACACAACAACAACAAGCTTTCTAGCTCACACACATTTTCTTGTTCTTTGATCTTGACTAACATCCAACTCCAGTCTCTCTATTGCTCGACTCCAAAAAGTCCGACTCCAATCTCTCTATCTATCGACCTCGATTCCAAAAGGTCCGACTCGGAAAGGCGACGACAGTCCAATCTTCCGACGACGCAATTGCTTCTCTCTCCTCTCTCTCCCTCATCGTTTCTTTCTTTTGTTTTTTTTATTTTTGGTAAATTTTATTTTGATATATTTGGATTGGGTTTTGTTGAAATGATTATAAAAATTAAAATTTAACATTTGGAGGGACAAAACTAATATTTAATTAAAATTATGAATATTAATTTATTTTTTACTATGATTTTGTTTTTTAAAACTCATGCACACAACTACCAATGTGATATTTTTTACTATGGTTAAAAGTATTTTAGGTGGAATTCTCAGGGGACGACTGTCCCCAATGTCCCCCACTGCATCCGCCTTTGCTTATGAGTGATTTTTCGTAAAATATGTACACCATCAATGAAAAGTTGTGACATGTAGATAAACATAAAAAATGACATGTATTTTATAAATTTTTAATGGTTAAAATGTCATATGATAGTATCATTTGTGAATCAGTGTCCACCAAAAAAAATGACTATCACTCATCCCGGTTAAGGATGAAAATGAGGAGCATCACAAATGAACTCAAAACGAGACAGAAGTCGGATTTATTTAATTATTATGCGAAACCATATTACAGCATATCCTTAATCAAACAGCCACTACTAGCAAACCCTTATTACAGCATATCCTTAAAAAGCCAGTACTAGAAAACCACGCCAACTTCCTTGTGTGCACGTACTAGAAAACCTTCTAGCTTCTTAATCCATGGCGACGTGCAAGCCCTGGCGGTTCGCCGCGCCGCAAATGGGGCAGAGCTTCACCGCATGGGCGCAGGGCCTGCAGCAGCACATGTGACGGCAAGGCATCAGAATCATGCACGTCTCACGTATGGTGCACACCTTGCATGCCCTAGCAGGATCCACTACGTGATCGTTGGAGCCCACAGACGACTCCATCTTCTTGCTGCTGCTGCCCTCACCTTTCTTCTCTTTCTTCTTGGTCGCCTTCTCGACCTCATTGTGCAGATTATGCACGATGGCTCTGCCCGCCATGGCGCGGTTCTTCCATGCGTCAACCTCAGTCTGGACGGTGTTGACGTTAGCCTGAAGCTCCATGTTTTTCTGATTGGCTTGTTGGAGCTGGTCGTCCTTCTGCTTGATCAGCTTGGACGCTTGGTGGTTCAAGGTTTGGAGCAGCTCCATGTTGTGGCGCCTGCTTCTCTCTTGAAGCTCACGCTTCATCCTCCCACCCTGCTGCCAGCAACAATTTGATTAAAATCACTACAAGAGGAAATCATCAGAATCAGACCATGCTGAGAGAATAAAGCCGAGGGAAGTGTCAGGACCGACCTCCACTCGGAGAAGGTTGTCGAGCTCCTCCTCTCTCTTCCTCTGAATGTCTTTGGACGCCATTGGTGCAATGCTGCTTGATGGCTAACATGTTACAGGGAAGGGGCCATTTATACACACCCAAACTATTCAATACCAGCTGCCAACCGAGCGCCAGCCCGCTGTAACATTTACTCTCAAGAGGTAATACAAACCATTGTAGATGATCAACATGTGGCCGTGCTCAACACAGTGATGCTGACGAAGATGATTGCAGTGACTTAGTATTACTGTTTTTTAGGTTTAGGTAGAGTTAGAAATCTTATTGACTTATTATTTGTATTTTATAAAAAATATTATTTATTTTCATTGTACAAACAGTTAAACAACAACAAATTCTTCTCTAACAATTTTTTTTATATTCTTGAGTGAAGTGTGAATTAGTAGAGTTTTACCACATATTTCTGATAATGAAATATCGATGATGTGCCAAATTCAGATGAAATTGAAATACTCATTTCTATTATTTTAGTAAAACTGTGTTTGGTTTACAGAAAACTTTAGCAAAATATAAACAAAAAAAAGAAAATAAATTTCTCAAGTATTCTATTTGCCTTTTCTTTGTTTGTATTTACTTGGAAAAATGAAAGAAATATATGAAAACACTCTTTAATTACGAAATTTTAATCTAATTTTCCTTCTTACAGACTTTCTTTAAACAAGACATGAAATCCTAACTTTCTCTCCAATTCTTCTTTCTCTATTTTTTCCTAAACCAAACAAAGCCTAGGTTTTAGAGACAAATGAAATGACCTTAGAGGTGTTCAGGGCTTTGTTTGATTTATTAGGGAAACTCTCTCATTAAACGAACCCTGGGTTTTACTGACAAATAAAATGACGGTGGGCCTAGTTTCATTTAGGGTGTGTTTGGTTTAAGGAAAATTTGGCGGAAAGAAAAATTTGATGGAAAATTAGTAAAATCCATTATTTGGTTTAGATGGAAAATAAGAAGGAAAGAAAATTAGATGAAAAATTGGATGGAAGATGTGATTCTACATATATTAAACAAGTTCAATGTATCTTAAACATATAACCATTTTTTGAACAAATTCAATGTATTTCATCAAATTCAATGCATAAAATGAGAAAATGTTAATATTTTTCTACTTATTTTTCATAAATTTTTCCATGATTATGGAAAATGAAATGGATTCCCAACAATACTCCTTGACATTTTCTTTATGAAACAAACAAAGAAAAATTAGATGAAATCCTTCAAGGATTCCATTTCTTTTCAATTTTCTCAAACTTTCCTTTCCACTCAATTTTTCTTAAACCATACACAGCCTTAGGGAAAGATAATAGGAAAAGAAAAACGAGACAGAAAATTTATAAAATTTTTAATTTGATTTAATAAAATATCGAGAAAGAAAGTTTTTGTGGAATTCTAAAGTGTTTTCATACTTTCAAGTCTATTTTTCACCATGAAACTTGCATTTTCCTTTTAGTCAAATATTTTCTGAACTAAACAAAGCCTAGATGAACAGAGAATAAAAGAGTGTGGTCTGGAGTTTCAGGCTTCCGAAGATTTCCAATTGAATCCAGAAGTCAGCAAATAAGGGCGATTTTAATTTATTTAATTAGGGGGATTGTGTATGCCGATTGAGCAAAACATGAAGTGTGAGGGCAAGCAATGACAGATGGATTTGTAGTTTTGTGGCTGACCATT
The DNA here is from genome assembly GCA_002312845.1 of Kalanchoe fedtschenkoi. Taxonomy (NCBI): domain Eukaryota; kingdom Viridiplantae; phylum Streptophyta; class Magnoliopsida; order Saxifragales; family Crassulaceae; genus Kalanchoe; species Kalanchoe fedtschenkoi. The sequence continues at coordinate 5,068,301 of NQLW01000095.1, forward strand.
TTGTCTGAGTGTGTTGATTGTGCTGCTGGTTATTTATTTTGTGGGGGAAGAGGTGAAACCCATTTAGTATTGTGCAGGTGAGGATAGTAACTGTGACGATGATGTTTGTTTGTGTTTTGTGACGTTTACGTTGGTTGAGGTTTTTGACAGCTGACTGGTTACTATAATTAGGTTACGTACGCTGGACAGGCGAGCAGGCTTCCGGATAATTCACTCGCTCCAGAAACACCCTTGAGGGATATATATATATAGCTCAGTCGGTGAGCGGCGAAGCGGTTGTGTTGTAATCTGAGTCGTATTGGAGCTACATTAGCTGAGGAAGAAAACGTAGGCAAAAATGAATTGCATACAGAGATGGAATATAACTTCACAATCTATGTTCTGCAAGAAAACCAGAACAGTATTCAGGATTTCTAGTTTTCACCAATGAATATCAGCTACAAACTGAGAAGCTTCAGCGTTAGACGCTCGTCTCTCAGTCGGTGAAGCTTTATGATGTAACTTCTGTATTATTGCAAAGTAGCAATACGCCTTCCTCTATTTTTCCAATTGACAGATGAAATGCAAAGAAGTAGACGGTACAGGGGACTGAAAACAGAAAAAAATCTTACGCAGAGATCAATAGCAGGTGGAATATAACTTGACAATCTACATTTATGCAAGAAAGCGATAATGATATTGAGTAATTCCAGCTTCTCACCATGAATAGCAGCTAGTTCTATGTAATGCTATTTTGTGAAGTTTTTGGATAAGTTTATTGATGGCAATAGACTTGAGATCGGAACAATCCAGACTTCTAGCCTAGTGTTGAAAATTTTTGATGGTTCTTTATGACTTGGTCCCGCAACTTACGCCCACTGCACTCTCCATTCGGGTGTACCAGTCACCAATCTTGGTGTTCTCCACCATGTCTCTGCCAGACTTGAGATAACGAATTGGTCTCAGCACCCCAAATACAGCAAGATCGGCTAAATTAGGCTTGGTACCACCTGGTTAAGCAAACATTGATGTTAACGGTATGATCCTTGTTAACGAAAATAACGGCATATTACCAGAGTGATTTGTTAGCTTAACTGACCCAGGAATTCACGGCCCTTCAAAGCATCTACCCACGTGTTTGCAGCATCATACAAGGCCGCTCGTTCGTCTGTGATGTTGTATTTCTTTTTGAGTTTCTTAGATACAAAGTACATAGCTGCAGCTCCAGCGTATTTTGCTACAAGTCTTTCGCTAAAACTAAAGTTTCCTGCATGCCATAACGGTCTTCATTAATAAGGGTAATTCGTTTACAATAAGACCTGCAAACTCTCTACGAACAGATAATATAACATGTAGTGCCAAATTCTGTCAGTCTATATTCTGCGGGTATCTATATCCCAGCTCTGGGAGCAATTAAACATACAGCCCTTCTCTATTTACCTTATGTTTTGGTACAGGTATCCGTAGTAATATCGAAATAGTCTGTAAGTGAGTAGTTTAAAGTAAAGACAAAAAGAAAAAAAAAAGAGACTCCAGCATATTTATAATCTTATTGAAAAATCTTACCATGTGTTGTAATATAGTCAAATGACTCGAGAGCCTCAGAAGTATTACGATAAATATTTGGTGACAGCACATGAACCAAATGATTATCCACCCACCTAAATAGTCATGAGAATGCACAATAAGAAAACCACAACTGAATCATCTCTATACATAGATACCTCAACATACAGTCTTCAAGTATAGATAGAGAATGTATGAGCATCTAAGAACACCAAAACTAAACAAACAAAACCAAAAGGTAAACAAATGAGCATTCAGATAATTCACATATCAATAGATCAAAGGTTGCCCGGGTAAATGATAATGAACATGAACTGACAAATTTCAAGAATTATACAACTTAGAGGAAGGTAGAACTAAGAAAAATGCTTTTACCCTCTCCATTGTTTCTCCTCTTCATCATCCAGAGAGCCTGTGGGATGAATCTTTTGAAACAGCTGATCTATTATAGCTGCAGAATGAAACTGAAAATTTATTCAATGGAAGAAACTTGATAACTAGCGATATCTCTTAATATAGATCATTTCTCAAATCTTTAACTAAACTAATCTTCAATTCCTGTGGTGAGCCCAAAGGAAAAAGAACAAAAACAATGAACCACGAACCTGACGAATCAACTAACTGTTCACCATCCACTTGCAGTATAGGAACTTTCTTGTAATCAGACCACTTGATCTCCTTTTTGCTTATTGGGTTGACCTCCACAATTTTGTAAGAGATGTCATAGTAATCCAGAAATGCTGATACAACAAATAAAATGAAATCAAAATGCAGGAAGTGAACTTATTGAGACATTGACAACAAATCAACGAAATAAGATCCAGTATATGATTAGCATAAGCAATATTTCAGCACTGCCTCAAGCTTAAATAGTATTAATGATATTCACTTCCAACAGGATGCAACACCAAATACTTAAATTCCTCGACACTGATACACAGAAAAATAAATTCCCTCTTCTAATACACATGCAGTCCCAATTTTTCTCATTAGGGATGCTAAACTGCATGGACCCTCCAATACAAACTCCATTTCTCTTCAGGGAAAAATTTTAGCCAAAAGAAATATAACAAGAACCACTTCATTTCTTCTAATAACCTTCAAAATAAACCAATAAAAAGACTGCGCACCTATGGATAGGCCAGGAACTAATACACAAAGATAACACACATTATATGAATGAACAATATAAATCCCAGTGATGAATGCTTTTTCAGTACAGAGAACATTTCACAGGGAGGGGCCAAAATAGAGAAATGCACACAAGAAATTATATCTACAAGTTCAAGCAGTAATTTTATGCACATGGACAAGCTTTATATCTACAAGACCAAGCACACTTAATGCCAACTCATTTTACTCGTATTCAAGAACAATTCTCAAAACGAATCCCAAATGGCAAAGCAAGACTACAATATAGTCTAAACAAATGGAGAATCTTAAACCCTAAATAAATGCCAACTCCAGAAATGAATAACATAAGCTCAATTTCCACGCAACCACTCACCTTTAACTTTATTGCAGAAAGGGCAAGCCTCATACTGATAAAGCACAACTTCATCAAACTTCACGCTCGGAATCGTCTCCTTGGCATGAACCTCCTGCATCGCAGGCGAAGCAGCAGCCGAAAAGAACACTATTCCCGCAACTCCATGAGCCGCCGATCTAGTAAAAGGTCCGAGCTGGTCAAAAACAGCCTTGTTCGCGAACGAGTTAGTGCCGTGAGACGCCGTTTGGACCAGGCGGTGCTGCGCGCCGGAGTTAACGTTCCCATTGACTCCGGGCAGGGCGGAGGCCGATCGGGTGAGCGTGACTAGGCGGCTGACTCTTCGCATCTTGAAACAAGGACTAACGCAGTTCTCAACTTGCGATCTGATCTGTCGATTCAGGACTTCCAGAGCAGCGCTGATTTGCGTTCAGAACCTTGGCGAAGAAGATGAGGTGTTTGGTAACGAGCAGTCGAGCACAGTTATTGAAACCGGACCGAGCCATCCGGTTCAACCGTTTGAACCGGGAACTTTATCAACTCCGGTCCGATTTACATATTCTAACCAGAGTGTAACTAGGACTGGGTTATACAGAAATGAACCGGCACAAATCGGGTATATTGTTAGAACCTGCTGATTTTTAATTAAACTGATTTGCTATTTGATTATTCATTAATTATCCTTATTTACTCAATTAGTATTAAATTATCTAATTCATCAAAATTATTACTATAAATACAATGACGGATTTGAACCGCCGGCCCCTAGTGTCCACAACTTAAGTCATTAAATCACTTATATCAATATTAATATCAATTGATTATTTATTAACTTAATATTATTAAGTAATCAAATCAGTGTTTCAACCAAATGATCGGTTCAATCAGAAACTGAACCCATGGCCGGTTTGACTTCCGAGCCGCTTTTAGTAACCATGATAATGAGGATGATAATTTTCTTATGAGGTATAAGTAGGGTTTGGTCATAATTATTAAAATCAAACTGGATTTTTTGGTTCAATTAATTAAACCGAGAATCAGATCTAGGTCTGACGCGATTTACATATACTTACAAGAGAATCGGGTTAAATCTGAGTGAATTCATATAAAGTGGATAAATCACCTTGAACCAACTAATGTTTATTTAAATCAGTTGATATTTTATTATTCATTAACTATCTCAATTGACTCAATCAATATCAAACTATATCACAATTATATAAAAATTGACAATTGTAGATTCATAAGTGTATTTATCTACACCTTAAGTCATTAAATCACTCGGGTCAATATTAGTATAAAATTATTATTTATTATCCATATATTATTAAATAACTAAATCAGCGGTTGAACCGATACAAATCACCGATTCAATTGAAAAATCGGAAATCAAATCCGTGACCGGTTCGACCGATCCAGCTTTATAGGCTACGGTTTTGGTTCGTTTGGGAAGGAAGAAGGATGTTTGGGAACGAGGATGGGCGTGCTTTGGAGGCGGATTATGAGGGTTTTGTTTTATAGGGTTTTCGTTGCCTCCACGTTCATTCTTAACGGCCGCGTCCGCGTAAACAGAATTGTTATTGGGCTGAAGATGGGCCGGCCCGATGGCAAACGCTTCTGAAAACGTAAGGGCGTGTTTGGGTAATTGAGATAATGATTTTTAATTAAGTCTGCGTTATGCGTTACGCCAAATACAGCCTACAACTTCTTGCCTGTTGACGGCATCCGAATCGTAGCCCTTGCGCTAGTTCGCATTGGCGCTGGATAAGCTCTATTGATCCGATCAGCTCAGGCGAGCGCCGATCTCGATTTTCTGAAGCGAGTCGCCGGTTGGTTGATGGAAATATCTCCAGTCTCGACCCGGATTGTTTGACTCAATCGTAAGAAAAGTTGATGCTAAAAACTAGGGTTTTTGATTTGGTGCTTAGGATGTTTGCGAAATTCAAATTGCTCTCTCATCTGACAAGCCAGAACTTCGGGGTGTTGTTCAGTTTCGGTTGATCAAAGATGTCGCGTTGCTTGCCGTTTCCACCGCCGGGCTATGAGAAGAACGGCCTTTCCGGGGCCGCTTTGATAGAACACATTGAGGTTCGTTGCAGCAAACTATGTATGCAAGTATTTGCAAACTCTGAAATTGAATCTTTATGTTGAGATGGTAGCTTTGTCCTTGTTGGCCACGCACAGTGGAATGGTTAAATCATGTTTCTTGGAGTTATAAGCCGCAGCAATTTGATTCAGTTTCGGCCATAAATTGAATCAACAGCATGCACATTGTACAGAATCAAAAGGGGTTATATGAAAAAGTGGAGTAGGCCTCAGTTTTTTGAATTCTCACTTTCATACATACTAATTGTTTTGAGACAGTGAGTCAAGTTTCACAATCTATTGCGTAAGGCTCTGTTCTTGAGTTTGGAGGGAAGGGGAAGGGGAAGGGGAAGGGGAAGGGAAAGGGAAGGAGAGGAGAGGAAATGAGAGGAAAGGGAAGAAGTGGAACGAAACTCAGGATTTGGAGGGGATTGAGGAAAAAATATAACATAATTACTAACTTGCCCTTATGTTTTGATAAATTAAGAGACACATAAGGGTAAAATCGTCATTTTTTACATTTTATTTACCCTCCCTTCCCTCCAATTTGGGAGGAAAGGAAATGGGGTCCTATCTCTCCCTTCCCCCTCCAAACCCCTCCTTAAAAAAAAATTCAGGAACACCCTTTTTCCTTTCCTTTCCTTTCCTTTCCTTTCTCTCCTAAAATCAACTCAGGAACACTACCTAAGTAAACATATGAAGGCATGAATGTCATAAGCTTTGTTGCTGGGATCTTATTGATTTTGTTGATGTGTGTCTGAAACTGCTTTTGGTGATCCAAAGCTTGAGAGGATCAAACATGAGGAGAAGACTCGGAAAAGGAAAGAGAAGAGGGATAGGAAACATAAGAAGAGTGGGAAATCAGGTGTGCCTTTGCGCTCAAAAGAGGAACGACGTGAAGATGGGGCTGGGCATTCGGATGGGAGTGATGTGACGGCTGAACATGAGCAGGCAGTTGTTTCAGGGAACTTTTGCTCTGATGAAACATATGGCCCCTCCATGAAGAGGGGTAGAGAAATATCATGTCATGGTGACATTGGTAACCGAGGTGTGTTACTCGCTAGTTCTGGTAAAGATTGTGGGCACATTCTCACTTTCTCCCATCAGAGAAAATGCTCATATTTTTTTTCTTGTGCTATGAAGTTCTAAAATAATTAATTGTAATTATGGTCAGGTAAGATCATTCGGATAAAGCTACCAGTGCAAAGACACAATGAGCGTGATGTTGCCACTTTAGTTTAAAGTCCTGCTATGCTTCTGGTGGGCAAGATGTTGCCGAACAATGGCAAAATGTGGTCAAACAGTCTTTGGCTAATGGACATGGTGTGGAAAGCAGCAAGACTCTCAACCCCATCTCTAATGCCATACAATTTTCATCTTCTGGAAATCAACTAGCCAAACCGAAACCAAAGTCAACTGAAGGCAGAACTATGTCATCTAAGTCTTCATTTGAAGTTCTCATGGACAATTGGAACTTGCTCCCTTTCGAAGCTTCACTACCTACTGGAGAAGGAAATGATGATTGGCTTTTCAACCCAGACAGTCAGCCTAAGAGATTGAAAGTGACCCCAGATACTCCAGGGCCTCACAGGCATTGCTTGCCAGAGATTGGCTCTTATGCAGTACCCTACACAGTAATTTTCTAGATTAGCAGATTCTGGACTGGATTCAATTCAATCGACTTACTGGCTTTTGCATTCGTAGCTTTGCCATGATTCTCTAGTTGAGTGAAGAGGGTTGTTGTCTTTCAGGACTTTGGGCAGTTGGTTTGTCTCAACTGCTAGTGCTACTACTAGTATGCCGCCATCCATTGGGGCTCATGGTGTCAACCTTATAAAAATGAAGAAAGCAAGCCGTTCCAATCATGGATGATGTCCCACGTCGACAGCCTTATTAAAAAGTCATATCGAAACACAATCATTGACAAATCAAATACCTGAACAAGGACAAGGACCAGAAACAGACGGCATGAACTGACTCGTCTGAATAAGAAACCAAATCTCCTATTAAGCAAGTTGAAGATAAATTCAAATATTCTGCAAGCCACCCAGATAGCCAGATATATACAAGTTCAATTCAAATCTTGACTATGAAGGGTCAACCAAAAGCCATCACAAAAGAAACATCCTCACTTTTCATCATCATTCTTTCATCTCCTGCTTCCTCCATTTTTAAATACCTCCGAGCTTGTCGCTTCCTGGTGTAGTAGTTGAGTTTAGTTGAATTCATAAAGCCACCTGCTCTCTAATCCATTATAGACTGGCAGAAGTTTTTTCTGGGTTTTGTGGGTTGAGGAACTCAAGAGACAAACAGTTGGTTCTTATTTTTTATGGCGCTCAAGCTAGGAAACCGGCTAATTTTCATCCATGATCATGCTTGCTCTTGCTCAGATTGTGGTATACTATTATTCCAACTTCCAAGCTCCAAGTTCTTTTTTCTCTTGTCGGTGTCATGTATATTGTTGGCTAATCCATGTGTTCCAATCAGGAGCAGCATCAGAAAACGAGACCAGAAAAGTTAGGTTTGATGTTAAAGATGGATGCCAAAATCATGTTCAAAGGGCTGTAAGGAGGATGTTACATAACTGGGCTACCATCGGGACGGTTTTAGGACCGAACCCAGACAGCATTTTAAGGTATGAAATCATCATCATACGAAACAAGGCTTGTATCCATAGTTGATACAAATTGAGATTTGATTCTATTTCTATTGTGTAGACACTTATCGCCGCAGCTTACGCCTACAACTGCAGCTGTTCTAGCTTTTCAACATGGGAGGGTTGTGTTCGCAAGGTCTCTAATCACAACTAAGCTACATGGTTTGTGCTCTTGCTTCCATTTGATGTTTGAGTCTGAGATATGTGCTTGGATGATTCATTTTTATTGCTCTCGCAGAATACAAGTTGCGTTTCGAACTGAAGTCAAGCAGTCGCAAGACACATATAGTTGACGGAAATTTGATGAGTGGTAAGAGTTCACTCAGCCAGCCCAGTAGCGATTCAGCAGACTCCAAACTAGGCTGGCCTTTCGGTCTAAAAGGCGCTTCTCAAGCACTTATGGCTGCGAAAGAGGAATCAGGAAAAGTTGGCAGCAAATCAGAAATTAAGAGTTCAGCTTCGGGCTGGCTCTTTTCCACAGAAGCTGCCGCTGAGAAGATTGCATCCGGTTTGGAGTTAAGTCAGGCCGTTGCAGCGCATGAGTCTGCTCTGGGTTGGCCTCTCCGTCGAATTTCTGCTCCCAAAATTCAAATGACTGGCCACAATTCTGAAATGGAAACAGCCGCGGCTTTACCTGAAAGACCTGCATCAGTGAGTAGCACAATCTACAATTCTGATGAAAGTTCCATCGTGAGTAGTAGTGGTTCGTGTTACTATGAAAACAACAATGAACTTTGCGACTCATCTCCCATCGAAAAGCTTCAGAAAGACATAGAAAGAGTCCTTACAACCAAGTCTTCTGCTATTAAGATTTTTAGTTATACAGAGCTGCAACTCGCAACCTCTCACTTCTCACCAGGTATGTATATTGAACACCTTATGTGCCGGTGAGGCCTAATCTCAGCCTACATGTAATTTCCAAGAGGATAATTCTTCTGATTTTTTTACTGAAAGCAGGTAACTTAGTTGGAATGGGAGGCTCGAGCAGCGTGTACAAAGGGTGTATTCTTAACGGAAAGTTAGCGGCAATAAAAGTCTTTAAATCTTATAAAGAAGCCTTTGAAGATTTCTTCACCGAAATGGAAATAACCTCTTCACTGAGACACAGGCACATTGTGCCGCTGGCCGGTGTTTGTCTGGACCAAGACCGGGTCATCTCCGTCTACGACTTATTGCCACAAGGCAGCCTAGAGGAACATTTACATGGTAATCAGCTTTTTCCTCAAGTGACACTCAGATGCACAAGATTTATCCCAATATGTTAAAATATCGCAAATTCACGGACTACTGTTTGTTATGCAGGTTACAAGAGGAAACCTGGATTGCCATGGGAAGCGAGATTCAAAGTGGCTGTCGGCATTGCTGACGCGCTCACCCACCTACATGACGAGTGTCCTCACCCGGTGATTCACAGGGACGTAACGTCATCCAACATTCTTCTGTCCAATGATTTTCAGCCTCAGGTAAAAAAAAAAAATACTAAGTAAAAACTAAATGTAAAAGAGTATTATGGAATGCAACAGCAGATGTTTCTGCTATGTCAGGTCATCAGAAGCCTAACATTAGCCTGAAACTGCCTGAAAATACAGAATCCTAACATGTCTCGTTTCCCATGTGCGATTCAGTTATCGGATTTTGGGCTTGCAATGTGGGGAGAAAAGTCGGAAATGACTCGAGAAGTAACCAAGGATGTGTTCGGGACATTTGGCTATATTGCTCCAGAATACTTCATGCATGGGAAAGTCAGCGTCAAGATTGATGTATACTCCTACGGCGTTATTGTACTGGAGCTGTTGTCCGGAAGAAGGCCGGTCAATCTGAAGGCGCAAAAAGGACAAGAGAGCCTGGTTAACTGGGTAAGCAGCGAAAGCGATCATTAGCTTATTGCCATCTCCATTCGGAGAATTGTTTGTTCGCAACTTAAGTGACTAAGTACTACCGTGTTGAAACTAGGCGAGGCAGCTGGTTGATGGTGGAGATTTTAGCAGTTTAATGGATTCGAAGCTGGGAGACAAAATAGACGCGGATCAGTTTGTCAGAATGGTTTTAGCGGCGTATCTTTGTACCAGTCAGTCAGCTGAGCTTCGACCGAATATGAGCCAGGTGAGTAAAACCTCACAAAACTCATATTAATATCACTGCTGATTTCCAGCTCAGTGCGGCATGCACAAACCTCAAAGCGGCCTAATAACTAATAAGCCTCTCTGCGGATCTTCTGTATAAAACACTGCTTATTGAATCCTTGTGCTGATTCTGGAGCAGATTCTGAAGCTATTGAAGGGAGAAATCGATTTGAAGCAGTTGATAGAATCACACCAGAATCGTTTAAATGGCTGCGGCCAGGAAGAGGAAGCCTGGGGCTCACATTGGAGTCACTGTGTGCTTAAATTTGCTAATGACTCACCGAGAGCAATCAGACCGAAACCCAGGAGGCGCAAATCTTTGGCCGATTCTTTAAATGACTGTAATCAACGCTTTAAGCTAGCAGATTTCTTGAAACAAGACCACTGAAGAGTCAAAAATTGTCAGAAAAGCAATATCATCATTGGCAAATTCCTGAGCTTCAACCTCAACCACTCCATTGTTATGAGTCTTTTTTTTTAAAATAAAATAAAATTTATTAAATGTAAATTACAACATATATGGATTCGAACTTTGGTGGTCATATGGAGAATTTCCAAGTCGTCATATTTGATACATCACTAGTTTCAGATCAACCCCGAGCTTATGGAGAATTACTGAGCATGTAAGATATTTTTCAATATGTCTGTTCTTTCAGGATTCTAAAGCCCAAGTGACTGCCATACACCTTATTATTGGGACCCTTTGAAAATCAGGATACCCTATTCAGTGAGATTTTGAACGAGTAGCTGATGACGATCATTGCGTCAGGCGGTCATCTTTGACTCCGTTCCTGTGTCTCTATTGTTTGTTGCTGGTTCAGTAGCTGTGCATAAATGCTCAAAGGCCTGCCAGCAAGATCCCTATGGTTACCCATTTCAATCACTATCCCATGTTGCAGTACTGCAATGCAGTCTGCATCTCGAACAGCTGACAAGTTGCGTGCCACCAGAATCGTGGTCCGACACTCCATCAGCTTCTCCAGCGCCTCCTGGACAAGTTTCTCTGATGTGGAGCCCACTGAGCTCGTTGCTGCTTCATCCAAAAGGACGATGGTGGGATCCTTGAGTATTGTTCTGGCTATGGCAATTCGCTGTCTCATGTCTTCTGATAGCTGTACCTCCCTCTCACCGACTTGTGTTTGATACGCTTCAGGCATTGCGCTTATGAATTCATGCGCATTTGCTGCCATGGCCGCCATCACTATCTCAACTTCTGACGCTCTCTCATTTCCATATCTGATGTTCTCAGAAATGGTGGTGGAGAACAAGACGGCTTCTTTCTGAACCAGTCCTATTCTCCGCCGCAATGATCTCAGTTTCATGCCTCTGATGTCCATACCACCCACAAGAACCGACCCTCCAACAGGGTCATAGAATCTCATCACTAGTTGCAGGATGGTGCTCTTGCCAGACCCACTTTGTCCGACAACTGCAAGGGTCTTCCCAGCTTCAACTCTCAGGTTCAAGTTCCTCAAAACAGTGACTTCAGGTCTTGCCGGATAATGAAACTCAACATTCTTGAACTCGACCTCCCCCTTAATTTCTCTGACAGCAGCCGCTGAAGGTTCATCAGGACTCATAGCTGTTTTCCTCTTAATTATACCAAAAACTGGCCCAAGAGCTCGTAAACCCTCTGCAACGCCTGGCGCGAGGGCCAGTGTCTCTGCAACTGCTACTGCAGCTATGATCAGAACCATAAACGACTTGATCACATCGCCGAAGCTGGATTTCTTCTGCTTGATTAGAACCGATCCATACCAAAACACTAGCGCGTATGAGCAGAAGGCTAATAGTTGCGACAGGCCATACCCAAGACCTGATATGTGTCCTCGCAGCTGAGCTCGTCTGTTTGGTTCATACAGCTCTGAAGCGAACTGAATTGAAACCAGCTCCTCACACCCAAATGCAGCCACAGTACGAATGTTGTCAATGGCTTCACGTGCCACACTGACAGCCCGCGTGTATGCGCCGGTGTAATCTCCTCCTAGCCCCCTTAGAAACAGCTGCTGCAGATTCAGAAGGAAATGAGAAACACAGAAAGAAATGGATCCAACAATCTGACTCAATGAGCAGTTTGAATTGTGAAGAAATCACCTCAGCTATGGAAGCTCCAACGAGCAGCGGAAATGTTGCGGTAATAACAGCTGCAATGCGCCAACTCAGGCTGAAAGCAATGACAATGGCTGTGGCAGAGAGTGCAATATTTGGCACAATGGTTGATAATCTACCTACGAGAGCACTTCTGACTAATTTTGCATCAACTGCTAAGCTCAACGTCAGTGAACTGGCGCCATTCTCGTCCAGATCAAACCATCCAACTTCATTCGTAAGGATAGCTGCAACAACGTAAGGAAATGAGTATGAATGAATAATCAAGGCAGCTGGGTTTTCAGAATCAGCAAAGAGTTCTGGGACGAGACCTGAGAACATTGACAGGCGCAGACGTGCTGTAAGACGCTCTCCCATCATCGTGTAGAAGAAGTGTTGCAGCAAGTATATAGGGATGGTAACCACTGCAACTCCAATAAATATGAAACATATCCTGCGAACCTCTTCTTGGATCCGGGACTCGTCAGGAGAATACAGAACTGCCAAGACCCGAGTTACACCGAGAGCAAACAATGGAGCTTCCACGCCAGCGAGGATAGCGCCAAGTGATCCGACTAATGCTAACGGCCAGTCCGGCGCATGTAACCTGACCAGTTCTGTAAAGGAAGGAGCTGAGTTAGGACCGGGACCGGGTGATACCAGGTTGGGTTCACTGGGCAGCAGCTCCTTTCTTGAATTAGCCAGCAGCTGATCTTGCAGCTTCTCACTCTCTAAAAGTTCCGCAAATGTGTGAACGCCTCTGGGTTTATTGAGAACATCCGGGGTTCGATTAGTGGTATGCTCAGACTCCTGTAACTGTAAGGTGACCAGCTTGGCATAGTCTCCGCCTTGGGCCATCAGTTCCGCATGATTCCCGGTTTCAGCAACCTGTCCATTTTTCAAAAAAAGTATTCGATCTGCACCACGAACGGTGGGCAATCTATGTGCAGTGACGATGGTTGTCCGACCTGACATGATTTTATCCAGTGCTTGCTGCACTGCCCGTTCAGATTCTGGATCAAGTCCACCACTGGCCTCATCCAGCAGCAAAATTCTTGGGTTTCTCAGCAGAGCTCTAGCTATGGCGATTCTTTGCTTCTGGCTCGGAGAAAGCTGAGTGCCTCCTTCACCCACCTTTCAATCAGATGCATCAAGCTTCAACATTTTGGAAAAACTTGAAATAAAAGGATTTAGTTTATCAGAAGGGGAAAAATGGATCCTTAGCAGTAATACTCACATGGGTATAATACCCAACAGGCAGGCTTTCGATAAAAGAATGAGCGTTTGCAGCCTGGGCAGCTTCGATGACCTGATCAACATCTGCATCTTCTCTACCATGCAGAATGTTGCGCGATATGGTTGTGGAGAACAGCACAGGTTCCTGGCTGACCAGCCCCATTTGCTGTCTCAGCCATCTCAGCTGAAGGCCCCGTATGTCGTGCCCATCCAGCTTTATGATGCCTAACCAGCAGAGACTAACGTGTGTCAATCCGAGGTTGTCCATAAGACTTTTAAGTTAAGACTAGTAGAAGCATGAGAGTACCTGACGTAGGATCATAGAAACGTTGAAGGAGAGAGACGACGGTGCTCTTCCCTGAACCTCTAGGACCGACTAAAGCTACAGTCCTTCCGGCTTCAACCAAAAAGCTTAAGTTGTTCAACACTGATTTAGCTGGCTGAGAAGGGTATGAAAAGCTGACATGGGAGAATTCGATTTCTCCTTTCACATTGGAGAAGGTCATGCCCCTGTCCAAGCTCTTTGAAGACATGGCACATGATTCGATCATGTTCAGTATATTAGCAACCGCCGCTCGGCCCCTTCCAATGGCCGCCAGGTTCGGTGCAGCCTGTCCGAGGGCACTGCAAATAAACGAGGTCTGCTCTTTTACTAACAAAAACAAGAAGAGTGGTTAAATACTTAAATGTGCATGGAAACTGTGGGTAGTGCTTAGAGTGAGCTTACAAGCTACTGAAGATGACATTGATGATTGTTGCCAAGGCTTCGCCGCCTCTGGTGCTCTGGCGCCTGACGAGAACGCTGGTGTACCACAGCAGCAAGGCCCAAGCGCAGAACAGTAGGCCGTAGATGAAGCCAAGGCCAGTCCCTTTGGCGACCCCTCGCTTCTTCGCAATCTTCAGCCCCTCTTTTAGTGAATTGGAGTATGCTGAGATGACTCTCATCTCACTGACAAGCGCGTAAACGGTTCTCACTTTTGAGATAACCTGACGCAGGCAGATACATTGAGAAATTGGAAATGCTTTAGTTTGATGAACATGCCTGAAGTCAGAATTTGGGATAGTCATTCGGATACCTCACCGGCCACCTTCCCAGCTTCTGCATACGCAGCCTCATCCTTCTCTGACAATGCAGACATGGTAACGATGTAAGCTACTCCAGCAAGAGCTATCAGCGGAACAATGGCTAAGGTGACAAGTGTAAGCTGCCAGACTGACAAGAAAGCAATGACGAATCCTGCAGCAGACTGGGACAGATAGCGCAAGCCGTGGCCTATCTGAACATATAAGAGTTGCGAAAGATTATGAAAAGCAGATGTGTGAGTTAAAGAAGTTTGGCTCTGAGCTCATCAGACACTCACTGCACCTTGTTGCTTATTACATCCTGAACAACAACGGCGTCTCTTGAGATGTGGAAGATTGGGTTCTTTTCCTGGGCCTCGGTGTCGAAGAAATGAATGTCTCGCCTTAGGATTGACTCGAGACACTTCAAGCGCAAACTGGTTGTCTGTCTCTCCCCAGTCTGCATCCAAGACGAAACACCTGGAAACATAATCGACGCGCCTTTAGAAATATAAGCCATTGGATTGGGGCTCAGCGGGATGATCAAGTACATAGCCTGCCTACCTATCCATGAAGAGACCAACACAGCAAGTCCAAGATAAACCAAGTACAAAGCATCCTACGAAAGTTCAACAGTGGTTTCTTAGAAAGCAAGAAACAAGTTGACAACCTGAAATATTCCTGTTGGAAGTTATTACTACCTTGGAGACCTGAGAAGACATTCCAATGTGATCATGTGCCACACGTCCCAACGAATCAATCATACGGCCAAAAAGAATAAGGAAAACAGGCAATGCAGCGCCGTGAATGCAAGCTCCGACACACCCAGAGAACATCAGTAGATTGTCTATCTTATCAGCTGCGGAGAACAGTTTGCAGAAAGGAATAGCAACTTCTTCATTTCCTCTGGTGGTTTGGGCAGGATTTGAAGTCAGACCCAACTTGGACTGTTCAGAAGCTTGTCTCGGATGTGGGGATGGGGAGAGCTCCGCTTCTTCCATTGTGATGACTGAAGAGGTAAAGATGCCATAAAAAAAGAAAGTTCTGTGGAGGAATCAGTTAATATAGAGAGACGGGGTGGATAGGAGGAAGTTGGTGAGTGGGATATGGACTGCCTACCCTAATAAATGTTAACAGCCCAAGTGGCACCAACTACCATCTCCAAGCTCATAAAGTAGTTCCGAAACTGCCATTGGAAAATCCATGAGCTGGTTCTAGCTCTGGCCTTACAAAATCCTGTAAATCTTCTAAGTGGATGTAGGTCCTTGTGCATTCAATGAAACTGGCCCAGCTGAAATAGTATGTTATGCTTCGAAGTTGGTGATGTTTAAGGCAGGGCAGCACATTGATTGATCTTCTTTAGCTGATTGTCCATAGAAAGTTAGGTCCCGGGAGTGATGATAAATTTGCATCGTGGCACGCTTGTTTCAACACGATTTTGCCACTGGTTGTAAATGCAGGCTGCCATCCAGGTAGCACTCAAAAGGGGGGCAGAAGTTCATTAAAGGCGATCACGGATTCTGAGTCGCAAAAAATTGGCTTTTACCTAGCAACCAGAAATATGCTGCAACCATCCAGATGCACCATCTTTGGCCAAGGACAGTAGAAATAGGCTAGTGAAGAAATATTAAACCCCCTGGTGCATGAGAGGAGGATTACCTGTTTGAATTCTTAAATCTCGATTTGATCTTTCAAAAATATGATAATTCTAGATTTTAATCTACTAGAAACTCAGAAATGAATGGGTACAAATGAAGTCTGATAGAATTTGTGGATGTAGTTCTCCATATATCTGAGAAAATTACAATCACCAGATTTTGATCAACTGTAGATTGGCGTTTGACACAAAGCTATATAATCCTAAGCAGTTCACAAAACAAGATTTTGGCGTAACCTCATGCCGCTTCTAGTCAATTGTAGCATAGTTTCTTGTCCAGGCAACCTAAAACAAGAGAACAGCAAATCTACTGTTGTTGCTCATATATCTGCATGTAAGCCTCGGACAATGCAACCATTTGAGGAAGGGTTTCAGACACATGAAGATCCTGCATCTCATACCTGGTAACATCGGAGGTAACAAGCACGTCACATGTGGATATATCTTTTATAGATTAAAAAAATATGAATCAAGTATCTTTATGTATCGTAATTCATCCAGCTTAAACTGATTTGCTTACCATAGTTCCTCTGACTTCCGCTGTACAAATACCCTGTAAAACCCTTCACCGGGCTTGCCATCATGAACAATATTGGCAATAAGATCGTACTTCGACTTCAGTTTTTTGTTGTCCTTCGAAGTTGGCAAAGGGATGTAATCTTTCAACTCGAGGTTCTTCACAGGAAAATTAACTGCAATATAAACAAGAGTGAGGGATGCATATTGCTTGGAGATCATCAAGTATCGGGAGCGATATCATAACCAAACCAAAAAAGAACTTACTTGTAAATGAAAAACAAAGTGATTACATTGATTTATGCCAACCCAAATAACATCATTACCAACAATGCATTAATAGGTAGTCAAAATCTGGAAATTGTCAGCTCGCCACAAAAAGCGTTGAATAAATCCTTTCCCAGTTCGTAATATTCTTAGTAAGTTGAAAGTTCACTTATTTGGAAAATGCATAAACCTTAAAGATGTGTCACTAAAAAAAGCATACTATATTCTATCTGGAACAAAATACTCACCCAGTGTTGGATTCTTCTCAACGAAGAAATTGTTTTTTGTAAACCGGCGCATGTGGAGTATTAAATATTGCGGCAATCTAGTCACACGGTATTTCATTCTGGCAATTCGAGGACGCACTACTTCTGTGACCATTTCACCATCAAACTTCTTCAGGATGTTGAATAGCGGCACCTGTGTTGTCCAACTTCATGACATTAAAATACAGGTTTAAAATATTAAGCAATCAAAAGTTCAAAACTATAAACTAAATATTAGGGTCAACAACGAGGAATACAAATCCATAAGGCCTATTACTTGAAGACCTCCATGTCAGGACGAACAAAATCGTGAACGAAGTGTGTCATTGACTCATAAGCACAAGTAACCCAACTAGTCTTTACTTACTGGTTACACGTTACTTTGTTAGTGAGGTATATCTTTATTAGATATTATATTATGCTGGTGTTTGTTTGAGGACTAAAAGTCAGCACAGCCCACCTTCAATGTTATCCCACTAACAGAACAGATTCAGACCTTATTACAGTACGAATGTTACTATGGGACTAAAAAGTTTTAATGTAGAGGTCACCAGTAAGCACAAATAAGGTGATAAAGATAAGCACAAATAAGGTGACAAAGAGCCGCATTACTTACGCCAGTAAATGGCTACCTGAGGTATAATGTTTTTCTCCATCACATCTTTGAAGAGTGGAGGAGGCGGCAAATCCAATCCAAGCATCAGAAAAGGCATTTTAGAAGTCTGTGTGACAAGGTTATTATGCTCCTCTGCCCCATCAAGAACCATGCCCTTGCTCCGGTCGTCAGCGTTCTCTTTCTCAGTAAGAGAACTGCGGTGAATCTCTTTTATAACCTCCAACTCCCCCTGTCCAGACAAAGAAAGATCTGTAACAAACAACATTGCACAATTATTTATACTAAGCAGCGATGGTGAATATATCATAAAATGGTACAGATATTCAAGATTAATTGAGAACCTGAAAGCACTGATAAATGATACTATTTTTCTTGGAAGCTTTGAGATCTGCATGAAGCGTATTAAGAAGCCAGGACATGAATTCAACTGGATCGGACTGCGATCCGATTCGAAACCGTTTTTTGCTGGATTTCATCACTGCTTGAAGGAATTCGTGTGGGCTCACCTAATTAATGCAAACATTCATTAGGTAAGAATCA
>NQLW01000095.1:5092177-5107777 GCA_002312845.1 Kalanchoe fedtschenkoi
TAAATAGGAGTGGATAAGTGAATACGAAGCTCTTTGGCCCACTAAACTAAGTCCAAAATATTTAAAATTCAATATTTTTAAATTTTTTCAAAATGACATAATTTTTGGGAACCACAGTTTGAAAAGAGGCTGATTAGAGTCCTAACGTTGTTTGAAATCGGCGCTGAGTTGGGATTGGGCAGCATGTTGATGGGGTAGCCCATTAGCACATAAGTGGACAAACGCTAATTCGAAAATGAGTCGAGTATAAGGCAGACTGTTGTTTCAAAGACGATTGACTATTATTTCCAGCGCTAGTTTGAGATGGTAATTGGCCTCGAACCACGGCTAGTTTCAAATCGCGGTTTGATCTGGCCAAGCCTCTGAGGAAATTGAGCATTTGAATTGTTGTTTGAAACCCCGATACGATTCCAACTGTCTTTTGAAACAGCAGTTGGCTTTAATGGAGAACTGGTTTGAGATGACGGTTCGATTTGGTTTTCCCTCTGAGGAAAATCATGTCAGTTGAACAATTGTTTAAAACTCTTGTTAAGTCTAGCGCCGATTTCAAACAGCGGTTGGGCATAATTCAACATCAGTTTGAAACTGTAGCTAACATATTTTGTTGTTTTATTAGTTTTGGTTATTCTGAATTTTTTTATTTTTGGTTTCAGGGTTGTTTTGATATATTTTATTTGATAATTATTCTAGTTTGAAATGAAATTTTTACAAATAAGATTTAAAATGTTTAAGTTGTAACAAACATTTGAAAGTAACAATCAAGTTTGTAAATAATAAACAAAATATTTTAATTATAATGTTTATAAGTTTGTAAGTTTCTGATCACTTACTTTGCCAAGGAGGTTTTCCGACAGTTTTCCAGAGAAAAAAAAAACTTTCGATCAAATTTAAATGAGCAACTGAAAGAGTCCGAAAAGACAAAAAATGGCCGAATAATGACGGCAAAAGTTTTGTTTTTAACACCAACCACTTTTGACCAACTCAATGTACTAAGTGAAAACTGACGGAGTGAGGTAGACACTGCCACACTGGTAAGAAAATGAAAACCCCAAGAGGCTATGAAGTCTTATTTTCTCCCCACCCCCCTTTGTCCTATCTCTCTCAACAGCTCCCTTCCCATTTTCTTCCCAAGGGGCTATGAAGTCTTAGTTTATGACAATTTTTTATATTATACTATATATTATTTAGGTATTGTTGATATATTTTTGAATGTATTGATTGTTATTTACCGAGACAAGACGAGATGCCGGATGCCGAGGCACCAAGGCGCGGCCTCGAGCGAGGTCCCGGATTGCCGAGACCCCGAGAGAGTTAGGTGATAAATCTAAATTAACTATTTCACATGTCTCCTAAGCCGTCATCATCAGAAATTCTCTAGCCATCAATTATATTCAATTGTATAAGTTAGCATTTTCGCTCAGCAATAAACTTTTTTTGTGATTTCCAACTCTTTCTCAATATCACAATCTTTAACCATCCCATCACAATGATATTTTAATATTTTTTAACTCTTCTACTTCTAAAGAAGAAAGGAAGAGATTTGAAGGCAAAAAAACAATTATACTTTTTTCTTTCTTATTTTAATTACAAAATTATTTTAATATTTTATTACTCTTCAACTTCTAAATTCATCATAAACTCGAAAACATTTTTTTTCTATCTTCAAATCATTTCTTTTACTTTCCTTCCAATCCTTCATTTTTCAATTCTCTCCCAACTCAGAAACAAAGCTTCAACAATGACAGCATTTCACCTGTTGATGCCGACGGTTCTATATGAAAAATTCATTCCGGCATTGCAACTGATTCTACTCGGTACCGGCTATATTGACAGTCTGATCAGGACTGAAAGAATTTTCGACAAGAAAACAAAATAAGGTTGGGAATTTCAGATGATGAAACTAGTAATGCATGCTTGATTTTATTGGCTTCACATACATAGCTACCGCTATAACTGAAGCTGCAGGCTTAGACATAGGCTGATAGGCACCAGGCCCGGCCCTAGGGGTGAGCACCGGTCCAAAACTGGACCGGACCGGACTGGAACCGGTTTGAATCGAAACCGGAATCAAAAAAAGGTAAGGACCGAAGATCGGACCGGATTTGAATCGGTCTGGACCGGATCGGACCGGAAAATTCCGGGTTTAGACCGGACCGGACCGATTTGGACCGGAATCATAAAAATTAATTAAATTTTAATAAAAATGTGAATTAAAAGTAATTTTATTTATGTATTAAATAAGATATATTTCAGTATTTTAATAAAAATAATTTTTTTTATTAAAAAATTACCAAACCAGTCCATTCCGGTCCGGAACGAAATTTTCCGGGTTTGGACCGGACCGGAACCGAAATCCCAAAAATGGATTGACCGAAGACCGGACCGGAATCCTTCGGTCCAGTCCGGTTCCGTCCATTCCGGTCCGGTTCCGGGTCATTTTCCGATCCGGACCGAATTTTGCTCACCCCTACCCGGCCCTATGTCTGACCCATTTGGGCGGTCGCCCAGGGCTCAGGCATGGATCGGGGCCCATATTCCTTCCACCATAAGGAGTGGGTTGGGCAGTATGAGGCCCTTCACTGTTACCAAAATAATAATTGAAGCAAGATTCGAACTCTCACTCTCTCCTATACTGTTGATAAACAAAACCAACTGAGCTATTAATACTTCTATAACAAATATGCTACTATAATATATTTAACACATAAAATAAAAGACCCATCATTCACACTCGCCCAGCCCACTAAATGTCAGGCCCTGATAGGCACCACCACATTCACTCTTTTCTTCCAGAAACACTTTCAAAGTTCCAAATTGGGAAACGAAGTAGCAAGCTTCCAAGTAGGAAGGATTAACCAGAGATGTCGATGGCTTTGACTTGGGGCTTCTTGGCTTGCTCCTTGGGGACAGTGACGGTGAGGACGCCGTTCTCCATGGAAGCCTTGACCTCCTCCATCTTGGCGTTCTCGGGGAGCTGGAAGCGCCTGACGAACCTGCCGCTGCTGCGCTCGATGCGGTGCCACTTGTCGTTCTTCTCTTCACTCTCCCTGCTCCTCTCTCCGCTGATTTGGAGCACCCTCCCCTCCTCCACCTCCACCTTCACTTCCTCCTTCTTCAGCCCGGGGAGGTCGGCCTTGAACACGTGGGCCTCGGGGGTCTCCTTCCAGTCCACCCGCGCGTTCACGATGGCCGAAGCCTCCTTGGAGAATTCGGGAAAGGAGACGGAGAGGTCCTTGAAGGGGTCCCACACGTCCAGGGAGAAGGGATCGAACACGCTGCTGCTGCTGCCGCTGCTTCCTCGCCCGCCGAAGACGCTCGGAATGATCGACATTTCGCCTTGGTATTGTTACGATCGCTAAACGCTTTAGGAAGATTTTTTTACTTAACTTGAATGTTTTTCTGTGTAGCTGCTGATGATGATAGTGGAGGACGTGTGAATTTATAGGCAGGAGAGGAAGAGAAATAGAAGAAGGAAGAGGAGGCTTCATGCCTCTCGTATTCTCCCGAGACTTCCGGCCCCGTCGGTATCAATGCCGACCTTCTCTGGTTCCCTCGCGAATCATCCTGATTTTTTATATTATTTTTTTCTGCGTCTTCAACCCAAATCAGGAACGCTATGCGTGCAAAAAAAATCAAAAATAAATTTAAAAATATTTACAAATTAGTTTTAAATATATTTATTTTTAAAATAAATTTAATATAAAATATGAATTTTTTCATTATTTTCATAAATTAAATTTTATTTATTTTATTTGATAGTTAAATAATTAAGGAACGAATTTGAGTTTAATAAGTTAAATAAATCTGATTAATGATTCTTGAATTTAGATTCTGTACGCATTAAAATATAATAATATATCTCAATAAAATCGCTTCTGCGTCGGGTTTTTTTAATGTGTTTTGAATTGTAAGTACCAAAAATATGTATTCATTCCACAAGATCAACAATGACAATAAGATTGACTCTATATTGAAAATTTTCACATGGTGCTTGTTCTCTAATAGTGCATACGGTCAACTAGCAATCTTAATTAGAGGATCACATATAGCTCGAATCTCAACTTTAACTTACTCGCCTATATCTTTGTCTTCTATTTTCAATATCAAATATAATATTTTTTTAAAAAAATAGAAAATCTAATATAAAAGTTCATGTTTGAAGTATCATATTTTTTAATAATATCACGAATAACAATGTTATAGGAATATATCATGGCTTGGCCTCACACTACCACCATATTTTGCAATTTCAAAGGGAGGGTAAAATTTCGGATCAAATACGAATTAAAAAAACTAAAAGAATAGATCAAAATAGTTGGGACGACAGCTGATTTTTTTCGTCATTTGCTATCAAATTTGCACACAATTTTGGTTCCATATCGAAATTATCCTTTTCGCCCTTCGCATCAATGAAAATGTGTTAATATTCGCTTTTCACAAAGATAAAAATTTCACGTCTGAATTCTTGCATAGAAAGCCGCATACGTGCTCCATATTTTAATACATATCGTTTAAGATTAATTTGAGTAGATTAATGTGAAATAAATGTTAACAGTTGAATAAATTTAATGAGTAGATAGTTGATGTTTTTTTCAAAAAATTCGTGCAAAAAGTAAAATTGGTAGATTGTTACTGGTGATAAATAATTTTTTATTGATTATGATAAAGAAGTAATTAATGTTTGACATTTTAAGGTAGTTGTTGATATTAAATACGCATTGAGAATTACTAAGTGACAAGTAAAAGTGGACAAAAAAATTCGGTTAAATGACATGTAAAAGAGGACCGAGGAAGTAAGTAGATAAGATGGATAGAAAATAGATTTGATAAAGTTTGATTGAAACAAAATAAATTAATAAATAAACTAAAACAGTTCAAAACGACAATTTTGATTGAGTGTGTTTAATAAATAATAAATTTTCATTACAAGATTAAATCACAAAGTAGTTAATTACAGTGAGACGATATTTATCTGGAGCTGCAAAGGTAAATACACACAAATTAAAATTACGTAATTTTGATTTGAATCGGCTAATCACCACACGACATGTGTAAAATAAAAATTCATTAATATTTTTTAATATTAAAACCACCCTCTTTTACCTCAAAATCACCTTTTTTTTTTTTTAACAGAATCACTCTAATTTAAATGGCGTGTAATATTGCTTGGCATTGTAGGACCATGCAAAAATAAACGGAGAAAGAGAGAGCGTCCATGGAGCATATAGCGACTTTTTTTCAGATTCATCTCAATAGGAATGTCTTATACTTTTTCTCGTGATTTTAGAAACATGTTATACTACAAAGAAGGTGTTTGACAACATCATATCAACCAACGGTACAACACAAAATGTGCAATTGTTTCAACAACAAAGGCCCTACATGGCTACATGCAATATATACATGACGAGACTACGCTTTCTACCCGAGGCGCATTCAGCCAATCGATGAACTTATGATCTTGTAAGAACCAGTCTTTTGCACGCTGATCCATTTCCGCACAGATTCAAACTCCCCGCCTTAGCTCTGAACCGCTAATTGTTTTACTCTTGGGTGCACCTTGTTTAACTTTTATCTGAAAAACCCTGTTGTTCCAAATTGAGTGAAGTGTCATGTGAAAGAGATCATACTTCACAGGCTTGGCGTGCCACAGAAAATGCCGCTGCGCTCTTCTCACGGCCAATTGCAATTCAAGATACTTGGACTCCGGTATGGACACAAGAATGTCCTTCAAGTTGGGGATGTCCTTCTCAGCGACGATCACGGAGAAAGCCTCCCAGTTCAGAACATCAAATAACGGAGGCACAAAATTATCTGAAATAATCACGGGCACACACTCGTAGAAAATGGCTTCCACAACTCGTGGACTGTTCACCTCGTACCCCTTTGGGCATAAGCAGTACTTGCTGCTCTTCATGTGCTGGATGTAATTCATTTTGCTTGCCACACCAAGAGGCATCCGACCAAAGATCTTCATGCTCGGGTCTTTATCCTTCCAGTGTTTGAGCAAGATTGGACGCAGGTAGCCGTGCATGCTTCCGGCATAGAAAGCGAGAATGTGTCTTTGTGATGGAGGCTTGCCGCCAAGATCTCTTTGAGGGTCTCTTTGAGAACGGACGTATGTTTCAGGAAGAGACACATCCCTTCCAATTTTAAAGCCAACTGTGACATCAGCATTGCAGAGAGCCTTTATGCACCGTTCCATGTGGTGTCTCGTTTCGTAAGGAGCCTGAAAAAAGGGATAAATTTATTAAAATGAAGATTGTGAACAAATGCAAAAACAAAGTGCATGAAACTTCAACAAAATGTTACTTCAGCCTGCTCCTCCTAGGTTAGCCGAATTGAGAACTTTTTGCTAAACAAAGTCATTACAGGAGGAATCCAAAATTGCAAAACGGAGCACGAGAGGCTAACCCAGTCATGACAGGCAACAAGAAAATGATCTGATCCGCCAGTTCTATTCCAAAAAGGATACTTCGACGCAATCTTTTCAGTGTATTCTTTCAAGTGCTGCCGCAGATTTGTTCGATTGTGCGAGTTACGAACGTACAAGGTATATTCTAGCATACGAGAACTAAATGGCATATAAAACAGGTGAGCCTTTTTGGGATCTTTTACGAGGAAACGCTTATTATTCTCCATTAATTTCATGAACCATCCTTCCGATGCATATAATCCCTTCATTATTGGCTGATGAAAAATGGGCTTTTGTCCATCCTTGTAAACATAAACTTTAAGGACACGCTCCATCAGCTCGTAGCTCCTGCACATACAACATATCAGGCTAGATATAGAGGAATCCTTGTAATGTATTGCAGAAAATGTATCACAAACAACATAGTAATGCATTATAACCCATAAATCACATCTGTTACATTTCAAGCAAGGCAAATGTTTTGCTTACCTTTTAAATGTGGACATATTTCGAAAGATGGGGGCATAAAGTTCACGATCTCCCCTCATAACAGGAGCATTTTCAATCTGTAATTTAGCCGCTAAGATTTCTTGGTCGCATATACTGGGCCATCGCGGTACCTAGAAGGCAATTAAATTGATTGAAGATTTAAAAACCACTTTTCCATCAATTGATAAACATTCAGGTTTTATCTAATCGTCAAATAGAATTTATACCATGGAACGTGAAGCCCGGCGATTTCTAACAAAGATGCGGTTCATCTCGTCTATAAGTGTCACGGACTTAGGTGGCGTGTCACACCTAAATTTCTTGATGATAGTGGTGTTTGTCAATGTAGAAAGATTTCTTTGTGAACTTGTAACATTAATTGGCAAGATTACCTGACTAGCAGAAGTATTTGCATCTGATGCCAAACCTTTTGAGTAGGCAATGTTGGCTGATGAGATCAATGGCAGCATAATATTCTCTCTGTGAACTTCTTCACCAAGAGATCCATTTTTAAGCTCTTTAGGATTGGTATCGGCAGAAATATTACCATCCGGCTTTATTATCTGTTCTATGGATAGACCGTGTCTTGTTTTACCAGCCATCTCCAAAACCGTCTCATTTTCTGGTTCCTTCATGTTCTCAATGGAAGTTTTGTCCGTATGCGCACTTTCATCCAATTTAGAGACATCATCATCTTCTCCTTCCCCAAAAAACTCAGCAATCTCATTCATGTCTTCCTCCTCTGAGTTGGAAGAAGAACTCTGCTGATCTTTTGCACCACCAATGACTGCATCAAGAATATCATTCCCTGTTTTGAATTCAATCTTACTCTTGTCTTGCATTGCAGAAGTGGAAGAGCTGGCAGAGGATGGTACTCGGTCACCTAGTCTGCTATCCTCAAACTTTTTAGTGGAAACTCTAAGTTGAAAGTTTTCCGCTTCCCCCCCTAGAATCTTATCATCTACAGTCAGGAGCGACCGAAGTGCGTTTCCATATGGCAGCATTAATGACTGGAAAAACAAGTGAGTGGCGGCGACTAAGCCCACAACCACCAGCCATCTTTTGACCTCAAACTGGCATAGCTTTGGCTCAAAGGAGTTGTTCCTCATATCTGGTGATCTCCGCTCCGTCAAGACATCAGAAACTGCTATCTCAATTTGAATGATGCTGCTAAATCAATGACAGACGGAAAGTCATCATGTAAAGGCGACAGAAGCTACCGAAGGAACCAACTTAGTTGCATCACCTGCATAAACATGTCATCAACAACAACAAACAAACACACAAAGATTCATACACACAGCTGAGCAAAAGTTTTAGAATATCAAGTGATTAGCTAGAAGAAGCGATACATGATTGCATCAATTTCAACTTCAATCAAACATACAATCCAGTCGATTTTTTGCCAGTAATTCAGAAAGCAAAACTGCCAAACAGGAGGAATCCAGTAACATGAACAAATCAATGTAGCTGAGCTCCTCGCTAAAACACACACAAACACATGTAGATTTGTTGTATCCACATTCAAAACCAATTGACAATGAATGGAACCCAACTATATATAAGATCACTTAAGAGCTTCCACTATTCTCAACACCAGAAGACATGCGAACGGTATAGTTCAGCAACAGAGCAACATTGAAAATAGTGAAACTAGGGTTGGAGATACTAAAGCTAACCTTGCACTCAAGCTGAGCAGCAGCCAATCCCAGAAGCTGATCCCTTTCGCTTTCAAAACCCTAATAGGAAGAAGAGGACCATCGCCGGGACCGGAAGTAAATCCAAGAACACATCTACTTCCCCTGATCGACCTGGATAATTTTACCAGTCTCGGGCCAGGCTCACTCGAGCCCAAGCCAAAGTTTTACAACAATGATGAAGTAACTGTTCACCCATGACCATGACTACCCAGTCACCACCACCATAGATAATGCAGCTAAAAGTAATTCAAATTATTGTTTTGGGGTGGACCAGTTGAAATGTCTCTCCATGTCAGGTACAGTTCCGAAGTTCAATTTAGGAGCAAACGGGAGAAGAAATTGGAATGAAAAGTGGAAAACACCTAAAGATGTGTGTATGAGATTTTGGTGGTTTAAGAGAGGCATTATGATACCAATTTCTCTAGTATTTGGAGGGAATTGAAGAATAAATTACATTTTTATTTATTATTCATCAGTTTTTTTGTCTTTTTTAATTTTTTTACTATATATAAATTAAACTGCACACATCCGCACCACCATATAATTCTAACTATAAATTGTCAGAATTCCCCTATCATCCTTATTACCACCGGGCCACAACATTTTATCTCACATTTGGTAGCCTGAATTAAAAGTGAGATGGAATAATTAATAACATTCTAATGAATTTGGTTGCAAACAGAATAAGTATTAATAATCCTAAAAGATATTTTAATTTTCAAATTCAAGATTATTTATCACCCTAAAATATGTGAGATTATTTATCACACTATTTTCAATACTCGAACTACTACCAAACATGCCTTAATGTATTGGGCTATTTAGTAAATGTGTTAGGTTGTTCCTCTCATCTCTTCAAATGCTTGAACTAGGAAACAACAATTTTTACTTATATCTTCAAATACTCTATTCTCTTTTCTCTTCTCTCATTCTAAACTCATTTTCTCATTCTCCACAAATTGAAAAACAAAATCTTAAAAAATAATGTACATATATCCGGTGATACTACGCTAGTTTACAGCAAGCAAAAAGTGTGATGGTTTGGTTGTTTTAGTGCTAAAACGGGTGGTTTAGCTGTGGTTGGGTCAAGAACATATCAGATTTCACAAAAGCGTTGGTAATTTTCATTGAAATTGGGATGAGTTTTCACTAAAACATATATTAATTAAAACACTTGTAATTTAATGATTGATTATCAAACCAGTAACCATCCTTACACTATTTAGGCTCACATTTCATAAATAATTATCTTCCATCATCATCTTTCCATACCATATGCTATGAATCAAGTATATTGAAGAATCATTGAGCAACATACTGCTCATGAATGCAACTGCACTAGTTAGCTTCCTTTGTTTTTCATTATGTGGAAAATCAATAGCATATATGACCATAACAATGCACACATCATATTGGGACCCAAATGTCTCATTTCTAAAAATTGTTTGGTTTGGTTTGGTTTAAGTGAGTAATAATATATAGGGAAAAAACTCAAAAGGGGCCCTGAACTATCACCGCTTACCCAATTGAGGTCAGAACTACCCTGATTTTCAAAAAGGGTGCAATAAAAAAAAATTGAACTGATTTTTTGAATTAAAATTTACCATTACAATACAAACCTAGTATTATTATAAGACTTAAATTTGTGTGCGAAAATTACGTTATTTGGTTATCAAAAGACGTCGTTTTCTTTATGTGCGCAAAATGGTATAATTTATTTTGATAACCAAACGATGTAATTTTTGCACACAAATCTAAGTCTTGTAATAATATTAGGTTAGGAATGTAATGGTAAATTTTATTTTAGAAAATCAGTTTAATTTTTTTTTCATCGCACCCTTTTTGGAAATCGTGGTAGTTCTGACCGCAACTGGGTAAGCGGTGGTAGTTCAGGGCCCCTTTTGGGTTTTATCCCTAATATATAAGGCTCTGTTTGGTTTAGAAAATTGAAGACAAGAGAGCTGAGTGGAGAATATCAAGGAATCAAATTCTTGATAAATTTCATTCATATTTTTTCTTGTTTGGTTAAAATACCGAGGGTGAGCCTCATGATATTTTCTATACCATTTTCCCATCAGGGGTTATATTTGAACCAAACAAAAACTTTTCAAACTGTTTCCTCACTTTTCTTTTTTTGCATATTTTGCCTCAACCAAACAGAGCCTAAGCAAACCATGTCATTAGATAAACTATTCACAATTGCCATGATCGATTGTTTGTAGCAGCTATCTACATGCAAGCTGCTCCTATCCACATGAAATTTGAATAATATCAACACTGATATTTTGCTGCAGCTATTTTGGCTCTTATGTAATGTAATTTGATTATAGCAAGGATTTGATTTTAGGTTGAGGAGGCGTCACGTTGTTATACGATCAATGTCATTAAATGCAATTTTTTTTGGTACCGCACACTCTCCATCTTAATATTGACGTTATACTCACTGCACACTATCATCAAGATTTAAACTCAGAATCTTGAAACACTAAGGTTGTGTTTGGTTTAGAAAAAAATTGGTGGAAATGAAAATTTGGTGAAAATAAGAATAAAAATTTGTGAGAAAATGAGAAGAAAAGTTTGTACAAAAATCAGATGGAAAAGAGCAATGAAAATTATTTAAAATAAAGAATATTTTAACATTTTGCCGCCATTTTTCATCTATAACCAAACGAGGAAAAATTGTATGGATTTTTTGGAGGAATCCATTTTCTCCCAAATTTTCCTTTCCATCAAATTTTTCTTAAACTAAACACACCATGGTTTAGGGAAAGTTGCATGGAAAGAAAAATTTGATGAAATCCAAATTTCTAATGGAATTCATTTCATTTTTCACTTGTTTGTTTATCATGAAAAGTTTAAAGGAAAATGTCATTTCCTATTGTTATGAAACAAAATTTTACGTACAATATTCCAACAAACAATTTTTCCATGAAATTTTCTATTTAAACCAAATAAAAAATTTCTCTAATTTTCCGTCTAATTTTTTTTTCTATAAAACTTTCTCTAAACCGAACGAACCCTAAATAAGTGAGTGGATATAATAGGATTACAAATGATGATGCTATTGAGAGCACTGTTTCCATTTGTCGTTTACAAACACGTTATGGTTGTGGACCAACTTTCTTAACGTCCACCGCTCTGGAAATGTGTGTGCGCCGGATGACAACTTCGCAAAAATCCAAAAGGGTTGAAGAAAGTCATGTCGGCAGGGCATGGCGTGGAGTTAAGAATGAATAAATATATGTTCATGAAAGCAACGGAATAATGATTCTTCTTCTTGGATAAGGCCCCCACACTAATACTTCTATACAGAACCAGATCCGGTGGTTTGTAGTTCAAAATGACGCTATTTTGATTATTTGATTATTATTCAAATCAAATTTCATGTTAAAAAACATCATTTTTATTTGAGTAGCTATCAAACAATCAAAACGACGTCGTTTTAAACTGCGCAACACCAGATCCAAAAGGATCTGTTTGGTTTGGAAAAACTAGATAGATCCTCAGGAAGCTGTTGGAGCAGCAGCTATGTACGTTACAAAAATGCCAGATAACGAAGCACCCCAGAGTAGGCATGTATGATTGAATATTGCATTTGTGGGTCAGCCGATGAGATATTTACACGGTTCTATCCGAGCAGCATCTGATCCAGCATGTCCATTCATCTCAGCCTCAGCCTAATGCAATCACGTAAAAACAGAAACAAAAATCCGCGTTGTTTTCAAAAAGTGTAAATAAAAATGGATGATTTGAACTAAACGAATCAAACCGGTTACGGTTTCAATTTTTGAAAAATCGACAGTTTGATTTTTTATTTTTTCTTAAACCAAACCGAACTATTTCACTATAGATCATATATAGATCTAATTTAAAATATAATATAAATTAGTATCTCTATATAATTATTTATATAAAAATCTCCTATTTGGTAAGCAAATTAGTAGACAAAGTTCTTGAAAAAGTAAATTGAACAATATGGTCTGATTTGATTTGATTTTTTGAAGCTAGCAGTATGATTCAGTCTCAAAAATTTCAAACGGATTATGAACAATTTTGGTTGAATTTCTATTTAAAATTAAACTGAATAGTTAAACCCTGATGTCTTTATTCTTTTCTGAATGCATTATTAGCTGACAAATGGAAGCTAATTCTGAGTTATTTATTTTTACTAAAGTTCTTTCAACAAATCTGGAATCCAAAAGGTTTTGTTTGGTTTAGGGTAAATGTGATTTAAAGGAAGATAGCATGAATTCTCATTTGATTTTATTATTTATATTTTCTTGAGTTTGGTACGGTTAAGAATGAAAAATTATAAAAGAAATATCAAATCAATCTTTAGTTTAATTAATTTTTTCTTACATTTTTCCCAATATTTATTAAATTGAAATTTTTTTCTATAGTTTTCATCTTTTTTTATTTCTTTCTTATTTTCCTAAACCAAACAGAGTCTTAAGGCAAATGGGTGACATGTTGGTTAATAAACATTTATATGCTTTATCTGATTTAGGAAAATTATGAGTAAAATGTCACAGAAAATGAATGAAATTCTACATTTAGCTTAGAGAATGGTATTAAAAAAAGAATAAAAATTACAATTTTTTTCAACTATCATAAAACATAAAAAAATAATAAAATACAATTCATGAAGAATTTTTCATCTTATTTTCATTTAAGTCATATTTTGATATTTTTTCTAATACTTTTTAAAAAACTTTATTAATATAAATTACAATACACACCCGATAACCCGACCACCTAGATAAATTTTAAAGGCAACAAACCGTTCACCTTGCTAGTGGACCACCAACTCATCCCAATTTTCCCCGAATAGAATCCGTTGATATCCGATTCAATGGATTGGGACATGAATAAATTCAGCAACGGAAAGTCAATGTTAATGACTTCAAGCTCTCTTAACCACAAATTATCAACCGTTACCATGGCACGACTGTTACTTCGAAATAATTATGAAGATTAATTAGATTAGACTAAACTATTCCAATTAAGAGACGCACCTAATCTTTTTAGTATAATTTCCCGAATGGATCTCAATTTTATCCTTTTTACAATATTACGTTGCTTTTTAATTTAATTTTTGTATTATACTCCCTCTGTCTTCTAATACATGTCGTTTAAGATTAATTTGAGTAAATTAAGGTGAAATTAATGCTAGCGGTTGAACAAATTTAATGAGTGAGTGGTTTGTGTTTTTTTTTATAAAAAATTGTGTAAATAATAAAATGAGTAGATTATTATTGGTTATGAATGATTTTTGTATTGATTATGATAAAGAAGTGATTAATGTTTGACATTTTAAGATAGTTGTTGATATTAAATACGTATTGAAAATTGTTAAGTGACAAGTAAAACTGGATAAAAAATTCGATTAAATGACATGTAAAAGAGGACATAGGGAGTAATATGAATAAATGAATAAATAAAAGGGAAAATTTCAAAAGGGACCCTGAACTACCACCGTTTAACTAATTACGGTTAGAACTACTAAAATTACTAATATTATTATAAGAATTAAATTTGTGTGTGAAAATTACATCGTTTGTTTATCAAAAAATGTTATTTTTTATGTGCACAAAACGATATAATTTATTTTAATAGCCGAATGACGTAATTTTCGCACACAAATTTAAGTTTTATAATAATATTAGTTTAGAAATGTAATAGTAAATTTTAGTTTAGAAAATCAGACCAATTTTGTTTTCATCGCACCATTTTTAAAAATCTTGATAGTTCTGATCGTAATTAGATAAGTGGTGATAGTTCACAAACCTTTCATGTTTTGTCACTAAATAAAATATGAGTATGTTTCAGTAAAGAAACAAAACAACCGGTCAACTCCTGCACCTTAAACTCCCACCTCAAACTTTATTACACAAAAATCTACCCCCAGTTCCCAGAAAAGGGTGTGAATCTGATAGGCTTAGCTCCTCCCTCGAATCCGTTGTGGCCAATCACATTCCATTAATCAATCTTACTGCACATTTGAACGTTACATAGCCACCTTTACCGACAGATTGACCAAATGTCACGCCCCATGCCCTTCCATCCACTGGAATCGGATCACGCACAGTATCACGCCGTGGTTGTCCAAACCCCAGAATAAATGCTCCCATTTAATGCCTGCTCTTTCCTCACTCACTCTGCGCCTCGGCTCCCTGCCTCAATGATTTTACTTTCTTTTGGGGTTTTCTGATTTCGGTTTCGTTTTCTGCCTGCAACCGTGTCGATTCCGTGGCACCTGTTGCTTCTCTTTCTTTTCATCTTTTGCTCCACCCTTTTCTTTTTGTCGGGGTTGCTGAGATTGGGCCTTTTTTGTGGTCGAGGATTTCTTTTTCTGTGCCGCATTTTCTGGGTATATTGGGACTGGCGCCTGAGTGATCAGATCTTTGAGTTTGGTGAGATGGGGATTTTGAGTACCTTAGCAGGCTTCTGTGGATTTGGTGTGGGAATTCCGGTTGGACTTGTTGTTGGGTATTATCTTTTCATATACTTCCAACCGGTGGATGTTAAGGTGAGTTTCTGAATCTATTTGATTCGCTTGATTTTAGTCTCTTCTCTTTGTTGCAGCTTTTTACATTTTTCATCTGTTACACGACCTTCACTCTTGTGCCTGACTGAGCTGTTTCTTATTTATTTATTTCCTTACATGATTCATATAAAATCCGGGGTTTGAGCCTATGATCACAGCAAGCTTCAGTTTAGTGCTGTTCAGCTTTGATTATGAGGTGGAAAGCTACAGCCACTTTGAAGCTAAATAGTTTTTAAAACTTGAGTTTTTGTCAGGGAGAAACTTTACTTTTTTAGTAGTACTGTATAAACTGATGTGGTCACACTTTTAACTTTCTATTCAACTTGGGAGCTGAGTAAACAGTTCTGCCTGTGTTTCCAAAGTATGTAGTCATGGTTTGAAAGCTCATAATTTAATTTTCTAAAAGTTTTGCTTAAATGAATCTGCAACAACTACTCATCAGACTGTCT
>NQLW01000095.1:5109733-5171443 GCA_002312845.1 Kalanchoe fedtschenkoi
AAAATTTGAACCCTGAATGGAACGAGGAATTTCAAATTGTTGTCAAAGACCCCGAGTCTCAAGCTTTAGAGTTTACCGTATACGACTGGGAGCAGGTATGAAAGTAATCTATGATGTACATCTGCATATTTGATTTTGTGCGATTTTGGTGTATTAACATTTGTTGTGCTGTGCTGCTTCTGAAAGGTTGGTAAACATGACAAAATGGGCATGAATGTTATCCCACTTAAAGAACTTACTCCCGACGAGACAAAAATAATGACTCTTGATTTACTCAAAAATATGGATCCAAATGATCCCCAAAATGAGAAATCACGTGGACAACTCGTGTTGGAGCTCACATACAAGCCCTTCAAAGGAGATGAAGCACCGCCCGAGTTGGAAGACCCTAATGCTGTAGAGAAAGCTCCTGAAGGAACACCTGCTGGTGGTGGTTTGCTTGTCGTCATCGTCCATGAAGCTCAAGATGTGGAGGGGAAGTACCATACAAATCCATATGTCCGTTTACTTTTCCGGGGAGAAGAGAGAAAAACTAAGGTATTGTCAAAAACATTGCATGCCTGTGAGTTGAAACAGATTATCAATCTTATGAAGTGCGATTTGTCATCTTTGGATTCATTCTGATGCAAAAAAATCTCGATATGGAGCATTTTTATTGTACCAAACTTCAAACTGCCTCTGATTTCCTGTTTCTGAGACGAACCCGTTATTAACTTTCATTATATTATGCTACAGCTTGTCAAGAAGAATAGAGATCCGAGGTGGGGGGAAGAGTTCCAGTTTATGGTAGAAGAACCACCAGTTAATGACAGACTTCATGTTGAGGTGATCAGCGGTGCTTCTAGAATGGGCCTACTGCATCCGAAGGTAAATTTCGTTGCAGCACGTTCTGCGTCTGGCTAGCAACTTCGTAGCGTAGATGCTCAGTTCAGCTTCAACATCACATCCATACACCATTCTGTCGTTCCTCGTGCCACATTATTTTAGTTTCAGTCTGAAATAGTTTTGGCAGATTGAATTGGGGAAGCAATAATAGCTCGTGTTTTTTTTTTGCACTCTTGTCAGGAAACACTGGGCTACGTGGATATATACCTCTCAGACGTCATCAGCAACAAGCGAATCAATGAAAGGTATCATCTCATAGACTCCAAGAATGGCCGCATACAGATTGAAATGCAGTGGAGAACATCCTGACCTGATGGACAATGTGAACGTGTGGATACTCAAGAGTGTTATTGTAATGAGTTTGCAATTTGCTACTAGTTTTGCGTTTAGTTGCTCTGTGCATACATTGCGTTGAGTGAGAGTATATGCCCTTCAAATACTTGTACTAACATTTACGTTTAGATACGCTGGAGGTGCGCATGAAATATCTCGCAGTGAGTATGGGCGAACACTATCAAGGTGGAGGGAGTGTACGGCCCCTGGCCACCAAAGTGGAAGTGGAGAACACTATCGATCTCTTTAAAAAAAAAATACTTGTTATTATTATTATTTTTTTTACAAACCTGTTCAGTAGCTTAATCTAATAGTCAGATGAAGCAGGTGAGAAATCAAAAATAACAGAATTGGGTCAAATGCTGGTGCTGGTTGATACCAACCCTATTATATTATTGGACTCATGTAATATAAATCTCATAGATCACAACCAACTCGGCTATCTAACAACATATCATAGCTAAAACTCTTCATTCATCATATAGAGATCAGGAATCTTTAATAAGACCTCAATGTTTTTTATTATACAATTTTTGCTAGTGTTTCCTATTCATATTTTGGAGAGATTTGAGAGAATCAGGTTAAATGATGTCTGTACGTAAGTTTTGATAAGAAAGAAAGAGAGTTTTGGAAGACTGAATCCCTCTGAACACCTCATTTTAATTTTCTCGATTAGGAAGGATTCGTGCTCAAAATACATATTGTAGGACCCTTCTGCTTGTATATATATATATATATATATATATATATATATATATATATATATGGGATTTGGATCCGGTGCGGCGCTGTAATTTGTTGTGCGGCCCAAAATGATGTTGGTTTGTTTGTTTGCTGACTACTCAATCTAAAACGACATCGTTTTGATATATAATTTCAATTGAATAATCAGCAGACAAACAAAACGACGTTGTTTTGGACCGCACAACAACTTGCAGCGCTGCACCGGATCCTCTTCCATATATATGATATACCTTATTTTTCAACTTTCAAAAGAATGACCGTGCTGATTTGGTAGAACATATTTGGCAATAATTTGGTGACCTTGATAGAATTAAGTTATATTTGTCATATTTTATCTATTATTGAGTATTTTTTATTTATTTTTAAAATTGGAATGTACTAGATTTAATGTTAAATTTAATAAGTTATTATTATTGTTTGATAATTTTTTTAATTATGTAATGTTTTTATTATATAAATATCAAGAAAATATAATATGAATCAGTAATTATCAACAATCATATATTTAATAAATTTAAGAAATTTTTAATTAATATAATATAAAAAATATAAAAATGTATAACATGACATGCACATCCCACACGCATATGTTTGATAAATTTGTTTCAATGTGTAAGAAAGTTTTGTGAAAAAAATTGAATTGTCATGACACAAATCCTACATAACATGACATGACAAAAACTTATTTTTAAATTTGTTTTGATGTGATTGTCCTTTATATTGTCTGTATTATTTACAATATGAAATGAATATTAAATGGGGAGCAAAAAATTCGACCTTATGTTACAAAAAGTAGCCTAGATATTAAATTTGGACCGAATTAGTAGGTTCAACCCTTCAACGGATTGAACCGTAAACTAATATTAGCTGTGAACCAATGTAGAAATTTATGCATTATTAAGATACAAATCACTAAACCTCGACATAAACTATATCAAATGCAAAAACTAGCAGGAGTGAAGCCAAAAATTAAAAAATAATAAGAGGGATCAATTTTAAAGAATTACGTTATTTAGTTAATAAGCCACCATTGAAAACTATTAAATAAGAAATCACGTCATCAACCTTACTAACCCACTAAGCCAATCATCCAACCTTTTTTTTAAAAAAAAATTTAGTAAATGTAAATAACAACGCACGCACCCGATGATCAGAAAGTTCGAACTCTGACTGTAAAAATTGTCAGAATTCATCATTTTTTTCATTTGATCACTAAATAATGTAACACGTCGAAATATAATTTGTTAGTAGTAGAACACAGTCTAATAAACATACAATGTTTGAATGCATCAAAGATAACTGAATCCTCACTCGTGTCCTAACACTGTTTTAAAGAGCGTTCGTTTAAATATTTTAGACACTGATTAATCATAAGATGAAGTTAAAGCGCCTTGTCTAGAAACCTAGATAATTGATTGTTGAATTTTTTTTAAAAAAATTTATATTTCTAAATGTGTATTTTTATAATCAATAATTAAATATATTATAATATATATAATTTCATCGAACTATCTATATTTGTTTTCTTACAAAAAGATAGTTTTAATTGTGGTTGACAACTTCGACTCCAGGTGGGCGATGACCTAAGGCCTACAGCTCCCCGAGACCCAAACAAATTCTCTAATAAGATTTGAAGTAAGCACCCCTCACAGATACATTATTGTCTTTGTCACTAAACCAATTAATAATTTGTTAATTATTTCCAAACAAGTAAAGTATGTAATTTTAATTAATTTTTTTCTAAAACTATTGGTTTGTTTCATAAAAAAATTAACTTTATATGCCAAGTTTCGTAAAAGAACGTCTGTTTTTATTAAAAAAACAATAATTTAATACTTATTCACATAATAACATCAAATATAATTATATGAATTTTTTTTTTGTATATTCAAGCATTTTTTCAACCCACTCGAGGCCATAAATGATTGGTGTAATACTGTAAGTTACTTGGAGAAGACTCAAGTCGAAACCTGAAAAGTTTGATAGATTTTTTGTGATGATAATATTATTGGTTATATTAACTACCTTGAATCTCTAAAAAACTTAAAACTAGAAATTCAATCTTCATGTGATTTAACAAGAAAAACTATTTGGTTATGAATAAAAATTATGAGAAAAATGTTAAAACACTCTTTATTTTGATAAATTTTTCTTCACATTTCCATCTAATTTTCTTTCTCCAAGCTTATGTCAACCAAAAAGAGAAATAATTCTCATTTCTTTCAAATTTTTCCTATACCAAACACTGCCTAAAAAAATAGATTTGATAAAAGAATGTTTAAGGAATAATTTTTTTCTTTCTAAAATGATAAACTTATTTCAAATCTCTTTATTTTGATCAATCGTGAACACACTAAATGTTAATAAATTTTTTACACATATTATTAAAAGATTCATTTTTTTTATTTTCACTCAGAAATCTGCGAATATCATGATCAGATCGGGTGGTTGACATTGTGTTTATTATCCATTTTCAACTTTACATTACTTACATGTGAAAGTAAAAAATCAGTTGCCATTTGAGGGAGATTGAAATTTTCGTAGAAATAATACAAAACTGGTAAGCGCAAATGAATTTCATTTATAATTATCTGTGACGCGGATACTTTAATTTCCCGTACGAATAACTTTGACTTTGACTACCTCATTCTATCCCCCGTGTCCCCGATTCGCATATACGCATTGAAATAAAAAATAATATTAAAATTAAATAAATGCGTATAGGAGTCAAAACGCAGGAGGATGGGAAGGTGAACAAAACGAGCCACGAAGAAGAAGCGACGTCGACGTCTCGAATTTCGTGTCGGAGAGTTTTTTCGGCTGCGGAACCGAGTGGCTTCCAACGAGCTCGCTGCCGAGCGAATCGGTCGGAGAGGTGGTCAGGACTCGAGGCGGAAGGTCCGCTTTGGTGCGACTAGGGTTTCGTTAACGCGGAATTGAGTCGGTTCGGGTGAGTTTTTGAGTGGTTGATTCTGGTTTTCGTGTGTTTGATGGTTTTACTGTTGGAGACGTCTGAGATTGGATGTTGTGTGGTTTTTGTGTTGGCATGGTTACAGTCGGATTGTGTAGCGTTGATTGGTTTTCAAGTGTTGGTTACTTGTTTGTTAGGGTTCGTTTGGCGTGTATTAAATCTGGGGTTTGTATGCGTTGTAGATAAGTTTACTTAATTATGTACTTTTACCGGTGCTTTTGGTGAGATGGCCGGCAAATTTGACTCGGAGTTGTGAAGGATGGTAGTTTTTCATGCTGTAGCTGGTTGTTGGAAGCACTTTTTCTAACCTATGTTCATTGCTTTGTTCCTTAATTATTTTGTTCACACAGAAAGATAAAAGTTTCGTTACATTTTTAGCTAGCTAGCCTCTCGATTGCCGTTGACTTAGGCCCACAATTAAGTTTCATTTGTGATTTGATTTTTGATTTTACCACATTCTCCTCATGCTACAGTATGACATCACAGCTGACCAATTTGAAATGTTTATGGCATTGACGAGTACATGCCAGTAATCTGCGTTTTTATTTTGATGAGCTCTTCTTCCCTCATTTGGATTATTTTAGGGTCTGCTTTCATTGGAATCATGAATACTTTCCTGATGATAAAATAAAAAGATGTACAATAAAGAGTTGAGTAAGAAGATATCGGGGTAATGGATTGATAGTATCAGCCTCGCTCATTTTGTAATTGATATTGAGGGTAATATAATATTTGGGTGCAAAAGATTATCATTATTTTTTGTGGTTCAGCTGTATCATATCACACAGCAGGGTGTGCTCTTATATTTTTCCTTTTTTGTTGATAAAATTTTATGATAACCTTATATTCTCGTGGTAAGAGTTACTGGACATCAGGCTCTGGGGTCAGTATGATATATGATGTAGCTTTCACATAGATAAAAGTTATATTATCGGCTGAAATCGGCAGGTTAAAACATTTTGGCGTTTTGCTTTAATTTCCTTCTGAAATTGTAGCGGCCTGAGAAATGATTCACAAAAATACTGGGGTACTAGTCAAGTAGAAAATGAGAAGTAAATACGCAACAGCCATGAATGCACTATTTGTGTACTGATCAAGGTTCTAACTATGCTAATCTGCCCAAAATAGGCAGCCGTATGCAGAGTGACGTCGATTGTTATGTTAGGTTATTATTTACTGAAAATTATTATTTGGAACAACTATCACTCAAATGGAAAAATCAAGACAAATTTTTTTGCTTTTTTTTATTTGTATTCTTTCACACTCACGGTAATACTCCACAGTATTTCATGAAGAGAATTATCTAGTTCTTTCTTGATGAGGAACCAGTTGATGCAATTGGATGACCCAAATAGCATATCTCTCATAAATTTCAATTGTTTGATGTTCATCGTTAATGATGTTTCTTTATAGAGCACTTCCAGTTGCTAACTAATGATGGTGCCGTGCAGTGAGCTGCACAGGTGACAGCTTGTTTGGTTATGGATGAGGTTTTTGCTTGCCAAGAGAGTTCAAAATCTGCACCCCCTCGATAGTTAAGAAGAAATGTCGCTTGAAGAATTCTTCAGCTCAACTGAGGTTACGGATGGTATAACAACTCCGACTCTAGTTGAGGAACTAATAACTCTGATACAAAAGGAAAATGACTGCGAGGTGAAGAGCGTTGTCGAAGCGACAAGGCAGCATTCTGCTATCGCAAGAGTCATTGCTGAGACTAAAAATTCAGATTCTCTTGATCACTTCATCAAATTAGGTGGCCTTTGGTTTATTAATACGTGGTTAAATGATGCACTTAAGTTCACTTCTGACACCAGTGCTGATTTCATAGAAGAATCAATTGCATTACAGTGCAGGGCTCTTGAGAAGCTGCATATTGATAATGAAAAGTTGATTTCATCTGGAATATTGGATACCGTCAAGAATCTATGTGATCACAATAGCACCGTCATCAAGAACAAAGCAAAGGAGCTGCTTGATAGGTGGAAAGATGTAGATCTCACTGTTACTCTTAAGGATGTTGAGAAAGTTGATGCACTTGGTTATAATGATGGGAGTTGCGCAATGCTGAAGACTGATGAGGAAAGCGCTTTGTCGGAAATGTCAGCTGGGAAACCACAGACTGAAAGTAACCAAAATTCTCTTGATGCCACACATGGGGGAGATCCAGAATCTAAAGGCTTTGAGTGCAATCTATTGCTTGAAGTTGAAGAGATAAACGTTGAGGCTGTAGACTGTCAAATAATAGCTTCAGCTTCTTTGAATCAGGTAGACATTGGAGGAGGAACAATTAGCGTCATCTCCAATAAGAGGGATGACATTTCCAAAGCAGAAGACTTCGTCAAATTTGACAATTCTGATGCTTTGGACTTAAGTAAAGATGCGGGTGAGGAGAAGCCAGGCGCTCTCGAGAACACTGACAATGGGAAAGTTACTGATACAGTAGACCGGACATTTGAGGATCCGGAGGTTGTCAATATCGCTCAGACCTCGAACACACAAGAATCAGGGAGCGTTTCTTCTATTGCTGATGTTGCAATGGCAGAGCAGACGTTGCCTGAACCCAATACTCATTGCAATATTGATTGCAGGGAAGTTACTGTTCCTAGGACTGATTCTCTTGTTGATAATGCAAAAACAGTACCTTGTGAGAATATTAGTGGGCTGAATGATCTTGGGCTTCAAAAGTCATTGGTGAGAGCAAGTCCAGAGAGAACCAGTTCCAGATTGGAAGGTTTAACATCAATTACAACTAACAGTGATGTAGGACTAAGTAGTCGTATTGATGAAGATTATTCCAATGGTTCTGCTATTCAGAATTTGGCAAGGGACGGAAAAAGCTCTGTGGTGGCAGACACAAGGTCTGATATGGATGTAGATTATGGTATTATAGATGCTCTAGAAGTTGCTCGACAAGTTGCAAAAGATTTGGAAAGGGAAATGGTGAATGACAGATCATCTGAGAACATATCAGAGGTGAGTAAGCATTCTGGTAGTTCTGATTCTACAAGCGAAAAAGACGGCCAATCTGGAAACCTTTCTGAAGCGTCCTCATCAAAGTTGGATTTGTCACCTGAGACCTCATCTGATAGGGTAGTGGAATCGAGCAGTTCACAAAAGATAGACAATGAACCAGAAAAATGTATGCTGGATGTTGATCAGCCACAAGCATTGGCACAAGAAGTTCAAATAAATACCACTAAGGACATGTGCGGATTTGATTTGAATCAAGAAGTCTCTAATGAGAACATAGAATATCCATTGAGCTTCAATCAGAATATGGGTGAAGAAAATGGTGTGCTTACAATTGATAATCCAACATCACAGTTTGCTGGATCCCATGGATGGAAAGGATCAGCAGCGACCAGTGCCTTTAACCAGCCTTCTTCTCTTAGAGATGCAGACCCTGACAATGCACTTTCCCGTGGTCCACCTAGCATTATGGCGAAGCAGAAGCAAGGTGCTTTTAGCATTGATCTGAATGTGGCTGAAGAAGGTGATGACAGTAATGCGCTTCCAGTGTCTGAGAAAGAGACTACATCATCCTCTAACATCATGTGGGGTGGACTTTGTGTGGCTGCTGCTCCTGCAAAGTCTGAGAGGGTGGAGTTTGATTTGAATATGACGAGTGATGTTGATGATGGTCCATCATCTTCAAGTTGGAGACCTGACAAACAGCATTTCAACTATCTCAATGGCCATCTAGGCTACTCACCTGCCTCTTCGTCGTCTTCAATACAGCCTAGGACAAATATTGATCTCAATGAAGGGCTTACCAACCAGAGCATGTCCACTCTCCTGCACCCCTTCTTTGGTATGTCGTCTTCTCAACATGTTGATGCTCATGAAGATGTCAAACCAGTTATTTCTATCATGGGCGCACGGGTGGAAGTCAGTGGAGATGATTCATTTGTTGGTTCTCCATCATTGTCAAATGTCAGAAATGAGAAGCATGCAATGGAAACTAATATAGCAGCAATGGGGAGCTATCTTGGTGTTGGGCCTGTGGGATCTTATGGATATCCATCTCATTTTGGATTCAGTAACATGAACACAGGACCATCCGTGTCGTTTGCATCACCTATGTTCACACCTGGTAATACAATGGCGTACGTGGCTGATCCTAGAGTTGGTCATGTACCCCAAATGATCAGTCAGTCCTCAGTCGTTCCTCATATGTACACCCAGCCGCCTTTCTTTATGAGCATGGCAGGACCACCCCCGGGTTTGAATGGGGTTGTGCCGTCCAGGCCTAACTTTGATCTTAACTTGGGTTTCATGAATGAGGGAGGAAGTAGACAGGACATGGCTACGAGGCAACTCTTTAGTAACAATCAAGGATTGTTCATTGGTGAGCGTCTGCGCCCTGCTGACTTACAGCCATCTTCTAGTTTCGGGAAACGAAAAGAACCTGAAAGTGGATGGGAAAGTTACCCATACAACATGAAGCATCATTATCCACCTGGAAATAGATAATGTTTTCATTTGAGGTGCTACTTCGTTTGAGGTCAGTCTAGGGACAAGAATAACTTATTGCTTACATAATTAAAGTGAGTAAAGAAGAAAATGTAACCCCGGTGTCTGGCGGTTTTTAAGCTACTGAAACCGAATAAATCTGGGGTGTGATTGCTGTAATATGATTCCTAAATTTTATGGCTGGATGAAAAGAAATTAGTTTTCAGTTACCGCCTGATTACAAGGTTGCAATATAAGCTTCTTAGTTGCTTTGATTCAATTGGCATTGAATTTAAACGTTCTATTCTCATTACATTAATATAGTTTCTTGTATATTTCTTTTACTTTTTCTGCTTCTACTACCTGTTCAAAGTATATCAGTCTCTACAGACAGAATATAGGAACTGCAGTTATTGGAAATCTTATTTAACCTTTTCTTTTCATAGTTGTATATTTGGCAGGATGATGGTGCAAAATGAATTTAGGATGGTGCCAGTGAGAAGTCCCTTTTTTTATCATGGGTTGAAACTCAAAACAATTTGAGCCTCATTGTGGTCTTCTAATGTCAGCTGTAGATGCAAAACAGAGAAGTTTATTGCACGTAATGTTGTGTCATCATAAGGAGGAAACTCTTTTTCAAACCTCTTGCCTGCAGTGATCTAAAAAAGTGTTAAGCGGTGAACTGAACGGCTGTTGTGTTTGGTTAGAGAAAAGTTTGATGAAAAAAAAATTTGAGAAAAAATGAATCTCTCATAAAATTCATCTAATTTTCTTTTTATTTGGTTTGAAGTGCAAAATTTTGTGGAAAGTAGTAAAATATTTTTTAATTTAAACAAATTTTCTTTTCTATTTTACACCTAATTTTTCATTTTCAATTTTCCATAAAGCAAACAAATGATTCTTTCTCATTTTTTTCTTAAATTTTTTTTCATCTAATTTTTCCTAAATCAAACACAGCCTTAGTGATTAATTTTTTTATAGGAATATCTCGAACTGTTAGACGCGTCGTTCTAACTCTGCCTGCTTCTAAATGGAGGAGTCTCAGCATAATGTTTTTATCAGGTTTGAACCTAAAATTCAAATGGGCACATAATTTAATATCCTAACTCTTACTAAACAGAGACTGGAAACAGTATCAGAGATATTGATTTAAAAAAAAAACAAAATTGCTGTCTTTGCTTATATTTTATTTTGTTTTGATTTTCTTCTATTTTCCTGAAATCACATTTTTCATATAAAAAACTACGCATGTTGAAGGTGGTCTGTCAACATATAGCTCCTGGTGGTGACCTAATTGACACGAAGGCAAACCGCATACAGAAAAAACTGTTTCAGACGGAACCGCACTCATTACATGTGATTTATTCAAATAAAGAACTATTGCTTCATTTTTATTTAAGGAAAATTGTGCTCACAAACGACGGTTTGCCAGAATATCACATCTCTGTCTTTTATTTCCATGATTCGCTGCTACCCTCTTCCGTCTCTCCATCGCATACGATCTTGTAGCCTGCCTCTCGCAAGCATCCACTCCTTCGTGCTCCGCCGCTCTTTTCATTTTCAGGTATGTTTATTACTTCGTGGTTCAACTGATTTTAGGATTCCGATGTGTTGGGGTATTTTCAGAATTCTGATTTTAGGACGATTCTTGTATCCACATTGTCACGATCAACTGATTTTATACGGATCCAATCACGTGTTTAAATTCCATTTGAGCTGTTCAAAATTGGCTTTCGTCTTTTGGATTTGGATCTGAGCCTTTTAATACAAGTTCTTGTTTTATTAGCATTAGAAATCTTAATTATTTTATGAGAA
The DNA here is from genome assembly GCA_002312845.1 of Kalanchoe fedtschenkoi. NCBI lineage: Eukaryota > Viridiplantae > Streptophyta > Magnoliopsida > Saxifragales > Crassulaceae > Kalanchoe > Kalanchoe fedtschenkoi. The sequence goes on from NQLW01000095.1 coordinate 5,120,934, forward strand.
ATCCTAACTTACTACTTTATAAATAGGTAGCTGCAGATCTCTTTTACACTTGGATTTTATTTAGATTAAAGTATGTCACTGCTTCTTTTTCCAGTATTCACGCTTTTCGATTAGATCTTCTGTTTACTTGTCTTCAGAATTCCAAATACTATTTATTTTAGATTTATTCTTCGTTCAAATTTACATATTTAGTTACTTATTCAACTTGTTCTTGTTTGTTTTTAGATTGCTTGCAGATACAAGAATCTTTTTGGTTAGATCGTGTTTCCACATGATGAATAGCGCTTCTGGAGTAAATGTAACGATTATTAAGGTTCAACGTCCTGAACAATTGTAGTCGGATAGCCAACGCTCTTCCACCCAAATAAACAAAATTATCTCATTAAAAGATTGGGATCACACAAACCCCTATCACTTATATTATAAAAATCATAACTTAACAGATACCATTATTAATAAAATAAACAAGGCCTCGGTGATTATATGCAGTAAATATTGAGAAGTTGTAATATGTGGTAGTATTATTGAGATTTTCTTTCGAGAGTTCATTTTTTTTCTCTAAAAAATCTCAATGATCAGAGCTCTAGCGTTTTTCCAGATGTGATTTGCAATAAAAAAAAATGAGTTTATACTTACTCTATTATCTCAATCATAGAAACATGTTAAATTAATTTATAAATTTATAAATATTAAATAAGCATACAATTTGGACTTTGTACACTAATTTAATTATTAATTATTCTAGCCAATATGTTTCTAGAGTGGATCAATAAATGTTCAAATAGTCTTGTGATGCCTCTATCCAATTATTTGTAAGCCAATTTTGTGGTTCAATTTTGTGATGATCAAATATGAAGGGCTTATGTAGAGTTAAATGCCTCCAGTGAGATTCAAATCCAATACATTTGATTTAAAGCTAAAATGATTGATGATTCTTCCAACCCTCTTTTGACCTATTATGCTCTCAATTTTAGTTTAATATGAATACTATAAAAGATACATTAATTTTGCACAGTTTGAATACCGTTACAAAATAAATTGTTATACAAGTTTATTTTAAGTAGCATTGCAACTGCAAATAATTATGAAATTGAAAGTGGCACATAATTTTTTTTTAAAAATTATCATTATTTAATGCATTTTTTCAACAGCTTTGTGTTGAAAAAAATAAATTAAAGCCCCTTTACCATATTTGGACAAATAGGCATCAGTTTCATAATTTTTTTTTGGAGGGAGAAAATTACATTATCAAAATTTTTGGTTGAATTCGGGAGGAAAAAATTAAAAATTTAGTCAAAATTGTTAATATATTTCTAACAGCTTATTTCATTATAAATTAGGGAAAAACCCTAAATGGGGTCCCGAACTATTAACGTTTCCCCACCTACGGTCCGAACTATCAAATTTGACGATTAAGGGGCAAAAAGAAAAATTCTGTTAACACCGTTAACGACCAAACCCCCATCTCGCCAATTGCCGCCGATGATCTGACTCCGACAGCTGATCAGAGCCAGGCTGGAGGAGCCGGGCGCGGGGCTGAGAGCCGCGGAGGCCTAGCGCGCGGAGATGGATGCGACCGTGGTGGGAAAATGGTCGTTAATGGCGGCAATTGGCGAGATGGGGGTTTGGTCGTTAACGGTGTTAACGGAATTTTTCTTTTTGCCCCTTAATCATCAAATTTGATAGTTCAGACCGTAAGTGGGGAAACAGTAATAGTTCGGAACCCCATTTAGGATTTTTCCCTATAAATTAAAATAACAAATACTGTTTTAGTAATAGACAAAATGTAACATAGTTCAACAAATAGGCATTCTCTACATTAATACAACGAACTTCTTGATGTTCAAAATTCCTCTTGTAATCAGTTTGGTTGTGTAGGGTGAGAAGGGTTACGTCCCTATTATTGAAAACTTCTAGAGTCTGCTCAATTAGTGAATCGTATGGAAGCCGACAGAAAAATACACGACAAATACGGTTTTCTGAAAAACTCAATAGGAATAGGCGAGATGGACTTTCGAAAAAACGGTTGAGCAAAATAGATGGTGGTGAGCTAGAGAATTTAGTGCTCGTTAGGGACAGCGCTCGAGCTAGGCTCAAGCAGATTCGAGCCTTGATTGCTCAAAAAAAAATATTTTTGTAGTATGTGTTTAGAGAAAGCAATAGAAAATTTTAACTTTGTAAAACATAATTAAATGAAGGTATAATTCATAACTCATATAATGTAATTGGCTCGTTTCAAATTTATCTTTTGTTATTTTTTATCAAGTTTTGTTTGTTTAAAACAAAAAATGATAAAATCAACACGTGCTTACAGTCAAATTTTCTACTAATGTTATGGTTTGTGAGTGGATTGATTACCCTAGGTATGTTTACCTTTCTAACTTTCTCTATTTTCTATCACATGGATTCTATAACTTGTTTTGCATTTTACTAATCAATAGAGATTTTGATAACTTGATTTCTAAAATAAATATATACATTCTATTTATTAGATAAAATATTTTTATTTACAAAAAGCTCACTAATGAAATTAACATTCATGCATGTTTCACATATTTGTTACCCAACTCAGTACATTACTCACAAATTTATACTATTTATCCGCAAGTGAACGGTGGTGTAGATTATTTTAATCTTGCGATGAGATATCTCATCTAATGGTCTTCTATAATATATTTTACATCTATATGAATCTATAAGGCTCTAGACTTCTCCATAAAAGTCTGGTCTTACATTTATTTTCTTTTGAGCGTATCTTACTGATTTTATGATATTGAATTTTTTTATTTAATATTCAATAACTAGCCAGTAAAACATTGAATTTTTTTCTCTCTCATATATTTCTGTTTTAAGCAAAATCCCAGTGTCTTTCAAATTAGTAAGTAATAAACAACAACAACATGAATATAGTAATCCTTTTCTACTTAAAACAAGAGACTTAGGGTGTGTTTGGTTTAGGAAAAATTTGGGGGAAAGTAAAATTTGTTGGAAAATTAGTAAAATTAGTGTTTGGTTAAGATGGAAAATATGAGGGGAAAAAATTGGGTGAAAATTTGGATGGAAAATGTGATTCTTATATCTAACAAATCAATCCAATCAATTCAATGTATCTCAAACAAATAATCACTATTTAAACAAATTCATTGTATTTCATCAATTTCAATGTGTGAGGTGATGAAAGAGTGATCCTTTACTACATATTTTTCATAAAAAATTTCATGATAATGGAAAATAAAATGGATTACTTGGTGTATTTTTTTTGACATTTTTCTCCTGAAACAAAACAAAGGAAAATTAGATTTCCATTTCCTTTCAATTTTCACTCAAATTTTCATTTTCACCGAATTTTCCTTAAACCAAACACAGCCTTATAGTTTTTCCACTGAAGTTGAGTTCCGATCTCACAACTATTTGAAACATGTTATTAAATTTTTCAATTTAACATAAATCATATATTTGTTTTCTTACATTACATCAGATATCACACATTTTGTTTAAAAAATAATGTGATAATATGCATATATAGTACAAACAAGGTGTTGGTCTAATGACTAAGGGTGTTGTCTAATAATTCAAGTTCCTAGATTTGAGTTTTGATGGTACTATATTTACGCTTCGATACGCTGAATATGCGCATAAACTGGCCCGGAATAAGTAAAAACTTCTCTATCAAAATCAAATCGAATGCAGCAAATAATTAAACTGCTTATTGCAAGATTTTTGCAGCTGTATTACAACATATTGGCGACCGACAACTAAATGAAGTGGATTTGCATTAGTGTTCCACACGCTCATTAATGTAGCAGATTTAATCAAATCATTAATTGCAGCAGTTCGCATTTTGTACAGATGTTATCTAACATAATTTGAGATCTCAAATTCAAATACTAATTAAACCATATGAATATAGTAATATTTTAGAAATATATCCAAAAAAAATTAAATTTTTTTTTGTCTATTTTAAATATTTATGCATTATATTTTTTTTCATACCAAACGTATTTGCACAACACGTGCAAAAACTGAAGCAACACTTGTTCCTTGAATTTAATAATATTTATTTACTTTCTTAATATTAAAAGTAATAATTATTCAAATACATTATTGTATATATAATCTAATGCCATATCAGTTTGTAAGTTTTTATAAAATTTCTAAAACTGGTAATTTATGTCTAATAAAAAGTAATATGTTAATGATTTATTAATAATTAAAATTTGTAGATTTAGTTCTATACGAGTTAAAATCATTTAAATTATACGCACAAAAATAAATTTATAATCGAACACTCCGATAAAAAGTTGTTATGAATGAATAGTTATGCATCAACTGTACCACAATTTTTAACTATTCTTGAATATATATATATTTTTTTTTGAGAATGGAGATTCATTAAAGAAACAAATCTGCAGCTGGATAAAATCATTCTACTCCACAATTTCAACTCTTCATTAATTATTATAGTGTCGTGATGGATAAAATTTTAACACTATTCATAAACCAAAGTGGTGTCATAAGGCATATTTATTGATACAAAATAAGAATGAAATTTATGTCATTTCATATAAGATTTATGTCAAGCCATTTTTTTCTTCATAAATTTCATTCTCACAAATATTTTACTGACATTGAAACAAATATTTCATACACCTTTGTACAGCCATTATAATTTAATTTAAATAATTAATAGTAATAAACTAGGTATTTTTAATCTAATGTGCCATAGAAAGTACAATTAAATTAATTTTAAAAACCCTAGAAAATAGTAAGCGCTTTTAACTCTAATATGTCTCATAAAGACCAGCCCAATTATTTAAATGACGTTAGACGAAATTTTCTGAAAAATGACGTCCAAAGTTTTGTTATAATATATGACGTTTTCAACTAATAAACATTGTCTAAAATCTTTATACAAATTACATCATACAAATACAAACAAAACAATGTTGTATCAACAACAAAAAACGGAACACAGACGAAACGATTTAAAATCTGACACAAATCTTACTTCAAACCTTCGATTAGTTAAGCCCATCTTCAATCACCATTATTGATACTATTCCTGTGGAGAAACAACCATTTTAAAATTATTATTATTATTATTTATTTTTCTATTTTTTTGAGCAGGGACAAAAATGCATGATTAATGTCAGTTATAATTAGAGAACTACATTGGTCAAGGTGTCAGTTATATTTAGAGTGAGAGAAACCAGCTAAAATAGTGCAGGAAACTCAATATTCAAATTTTATAAATTTTAAAATAATTTTTACTTCGTTTACACTAAGAGTATTAATTGATCAAATCATCAAATATAAAGAATGTCATACTGTTTTGAAAAATAAAATTTTCATATTTTCAAAACTGTTGAATTATATCCTAAGTTAATAATTAACAATCATATAAAAATTATTTTGATGTTGTAGACAAATTTTATTTTGATTTCTTTCAGTGAAATCCGAATCCAAAATTAAAAAATGGAGTGCCAAATTTATTCATATAATTATAATATGTTTTTCAGTTTTGTTATAATGGAATTGAATTAAATAAGAATTAACCAATAATATGTTAACCTTGGCCAACCAATAATGAATTATAAGGTTTAGAATGGATTCATCTAAATTATCAACCTCTCCAAGTCAAATCCAAATAAGTTAAAATGAATTAACAACATACTGAATAAAACTAAAGCAAATGAAATCAGATATATTTATATTATACGAAATTGAGTTACAATCATTAGTTCTATACTATTTATTTCAGATTTCAAATATAAAAATAAAATATTATATCTATTTATTTTTATAAAAACTTTAAAAACCACGAACACGCCCTATTATATTGAAATATATTTCATTCGTTTGGACATGATATTCATCTAAAATTAAATTGAGTGGATTAATAATATACATTGCATAGATTCACCGACCTGAAATCTCTCAAATTGTCAGAAATACCAAGATTACTAGGTTTATTGATTGTTTAGTCGGTTCGGAATAAGTGACTCTTGTCTGGGTAGAAGCATCAATAAAAATATAGCTCTCGCTTTTTCTTTTTTTCTTTTTCTTTTTTGATATTTTTTTTAAGAGATCAATAGTAATTCTCCACTCCCTTGATGGTCAGGAACGCACACTCTCTCCACTTTGATAGTGTACGCTCATTTGGAACCATGGGTTAGTTGTTGATATTCGCATTCAAACAAATTGTAACTTAATGGCGTCTAGGTGAAATGCCGCTCTTATCTAGTTGCGAGTTTATGAACCGCTTGTTTATTGCAAGTGATATCGCACTTGGGATTTAGGTAGTGTTTTTTAGTTGACTTTAGAAGAGAACGGGAATGGAAGAGAAGGAATAAGGGTGTTTCTGGGTTTTTTTAAGAAGGGGGAATGGAGGGATAGGAACCCCATTTCCTTTCCTCCCAAATTGGAGGGGGAGGGAGGGGATGGGGTAAATAAAATGTAAAAAATGATGATTTTATCCTTATGTGTCTCTTAATTTATCTGAACATAAGGGTAATTTAGTAATTATATTATATTTTTTCTCCATTCATTCCAAATCATTTCTAAACTCAGTAACATTCATTTCACTTATTCTCTTTCCTCTCATTCCCTTTCCTCTCATTCCTTTTCCCTTTCCTCCAAAGTCAGGAATACAGCCTTATGACTTCTTTGATCGAGTCTTGGATAAATTGAGATCGGATAGGATTTCCAGCTCCGGCGGTCTTTGATTCCTCACCATAACCCTAAGTCTCTTTGTTGAATTTTGTATCGGTGGTGGTTGTTAGATATGATTTATGGAAAATTTGGTGTGAGCGCGGTCAAAGAATGTTTGAGGATAATATGTTGAATTTAGTGATGCGGTGGATTTCATTGGCTGACACAGTTGCTGCTTTTATTTAGACCATTTTTGAGTGGGCTTCGCTATATTTGTTAGCTTTGCATGCTTGAGACTTTTCGATGTGCATTTCCTTTTACTTGATTTAGATGAATTTTCTAGGACCGTGCAAAAAACCTAACTCAGATAGTGATTTGGCGCGTGATGCAACTGAGTCTCTTGGCTTTGATTCACAACATCGTATCATCGTGTGTCTAATACGATGGTTGAATTTCAGACAACTATGGATGACATTGATTATGGAAAGTCTCATGGGATGGTAATTGTTGAGCAACAATTTGATTCACGAATTTTGGGAGATTCAATGTCTGGTAGTGCCTCCTGTGTGTGGAATATGACTATATCTTACGAGGAATGCGTCTGTTATTTCGTGAGATTCGATTTATTCATATTTTCAAAGAGGTTGTCGAGGTGGCGAACTGTTTAACCAACAATGCTCATTACATTAGATTTTTTATTTCTTTCTCGGTGTCTAATTTTTTCTTGCAGGTTAAGAAGACAATTCGTTTGGATACCCAGTATTTAATGTATTCTTTTTAAATTTTGCATATTTATAAAATGTAGATGCATTATTACTAATGTTGAATGAGTTTTGTATGCATTATGATAAAAAAGTAAGTGATATTTGACTTTTTTTCAGTTAGTTGTAGATATTAAAATACACAATGAGACTGCTAAATGACAAATGAAAAATTAATAAATAAATTTTATTAAGTAACAAGTAAAAGAAAATAAAAATTAATATTATTTAACATAGTTCAACTACAAGCAATACGAATGTCCGCCATGTACTCACGTTTGTGGAACATTCAACGGTTCCCCTCTGGTAAAGATTCTAAGGCTTTGTCCGAGTTCGGAGATAAATGAAAACAAATGATTTAATAAAAGAGGAGAAGAAAAAGAAAGAAAAGAGTTGACAAGAGAAATAAAAATGATTGTTATCGAGTAATAGGAGTGATTAGAGATAAATAAATAAAATAAAAAAGAAAAGTGAGAATAATTTAATATTTATTTACTTAGATGTCAATCTAATAACATAAAAAATATGGAATAGAAAGGGTACAAATCTAATTCCTCTTCTAATATTTCCAAATTTCCTCGGGTTAAAAAATATTAGTTGAAAATGAGAGGTTGGAGAAGATACAATCCCTCCAAATTATTTATTTACAAATTTGAAAACAACTGCTTTCTCTCATAATTCTCTCATTTCTCTCCTAAAAGAACTCAAGAATAGGACTAAGATTTGTCGTTTGTGATAAACTGGCGGAGAAATTTTTGGGTGGACACAGTATACCACGTAAACTATGGACTCACCAATAGAGTGGTGCCACGTGGAGCATTGAAAAATCAAAAAAAATTTACAATCAATGAGAAGCCACCACGTGTCAAAACTTTTCAAAGTGTTATCGTGACGTTTCCTTATTAGTGGTGTGCATAGTCCATATGGTGAACTGTGTCCACCCAAAAATTTCTGATCGGAAAGCCACTCATCTCACTTGTATGCCCACCTGAACTTGTGACATTAACTAAGGCTAATTAATAATGGGTACCTTCGGATCATACAAGAGTTGTCTAGAACCAATTTAAGTTGAGATTTCTTACTGCTTACTACAGTAGTTGGCACATACCAATGAGCTGATCTGCTGTGCTGACTGACTCCCCTAACCAGCCAAACGCATTGTGCCTCACTCTTTCGTTTCCATTTCAATCGTTTTATTTGGCTTCTTACAAGGCTTATTATTAATTCATGGATTGCTGATCTGGTCGCGTCGGGGTACATAGCTCGTGTTTCAAACCAATTCAATTGTTAATAGCTAAAAGCAACACATGAACCACCATCAAACCTGCCCCAGAATTAGATTTAGTAGAGCTGGAAACGACTGGCTGAGATTGTTTGTTTGGCAAGAACACTCTCTTCTGATCTGAACAATTTTCTACCAGAAAGAAACAACAAAATGCTGACAAATTCAACCACAAAAATCTCATCTCACATTTTATAACTACTCCACACCACACTATATACATTACAGACCAGCACTGCGAAAATCCAATCCTTATTATTATTATTATATTATTTGCAAGCTGAAACCCTAACCAGAGAGAGTCTCACACTCAGCCGAGCTGCTGCTGCTGATGCTGATGCGGAATTCTGAACCGCACCTGAGACGCCGGCGACTTGACGGCCACACCGTGCCAGCAAATCCCGCCCTTGCAAATCTCCCGCACGTTCCTCCTCGACAGCGCGTACCTCGCCTTCCTCCACACGTCCCACGCCAGCGTCCCGACTATCATCGCCCCGACCGCCGCCGTCGACACCATCAGCACGCACCCTCCGCTGAAGCTCCGCCCGCTCACCAGCCCGTACGCCTTTATCGCCGCTATCACCGCCAGGTATATCGTCGTCAGATTCGCCGCCACCGCGTCCGATATCCTCGCCATCTTCCTCCCCCCGATATCAAAATCAAACTCGAAATTGAACTCTTCTTCCTTGACTTGTTTATATATGTAAGACGTTTGTGTTGAATGGACGACTTTTTCTTCTCTCGAACTTCGTGCTCATCGGAAACTGGAGAAATCACCGAAAGCCGACCGCCATCGGTACTCGATCTGCCGCTGGGAGCTTATCGCTTCTTTTCTCTCCCACTTCGAATCAGGAAACGAGGAGCGGAGCACCCAATCGACTTCCCTACGCCTGCAGATATTTAATAGCCTAACCAATGAAAGTCAGACACGTGTCTGGAGTTCTTGAAGTCTCATACGCGGCCGGTTCTGAGCCACCTGTTACCCGCTGGTCGAATTGGTTACTGTGGTCAGTGAGCAGTGAATAAATAGGGGGGACGAACATCGTCGTTCCGTGGCCTGCGGGTGAGGTGTGATTGTCTATTTATTGGCGCACTGTCGTTATTTGCTTTTGCTTTTGCTTTACGTCATCATTTAATAAATAATACAAAGATTTGATTAGATTAAAAATCCATCGAACTAAAACGAAAGCTATTGATTGAAATGACCTCATTTTTTCATAAAATAATATTGTCATGCGAAGATTCGTCTGTGAACTACTTAACACAGTAGAAATTGATCCTCAAAAAATATATACAGAAAAATAAAAGGATAAAATTTAAAAGGGATCTGAATTATTACCACTTGTCTAATTACGATCCGAACTATCACGATTTTTAAAAAGTATGCGATGAGAAAAATTAAATTAATTTTTTTAAAATAAAATTTACTATTACTTTTCTAAACTATTATTATTATAAAACTTATATTTGTGTGCGAAATTTACGCGTTTGGTTATCAAAATAAATAATATCATTTTACGCACATAAAGAAAAAGACGTATTTTCATGCTGAATCACCTTAATTCTCAACAAAATTTAATAAGATCAATTATATTTAAGAAATCAAACAAACTGATCTAAGCATCATAAAAAGTCAGTCTACTTTTTTTTCCATCGCACTCTTTTTGAAAATCGTGGTAGTTCATACCGTAATTGGGTAGACGGTGATAGTTCAGGACCCCTTTTTGGAGATTTTCCAAAAATAAATAATGAATATATACTTTTTTATTATGTTTGGTCTCAAATATTTTTTTGAGTAAGTCTAATTTTTAGGGAATAAATAATTTATTCTTTTAAGTAATGAACATTAGACATAAAATTATATATAGTTAAAAATTTCGTGAATGATTTCATTAGACTATTGTAAATAATAAATATAAATTATTAGTTTTTATTAAATATATGTAAATAAATTAAGTCATCATCATTCTGATAGAAAAATTAATATATCATTATTGTTGTCTTTTTATTATTTTGAAAAATATTAAAATATAGATTTCTATTGTTTCAATCTATAATTTATAATGAATTGACCCCTCTGCATTTGGGGTCCTGATCACGCCAAGTGTAACTGAATACACAAAACGCCACGGCTATAGTCCCACCCCAGCAATTTAATATCTTGGTATCACAGCTTAGTTTTCAAACTAATTTGTTGGCCTTTCCCCGTAATTCGAATATCTTTAAGGCAACAAATAAATTATATAAGTAATGTATTATCAAAATAGGATACAAATCACGCTATCACATAAATGGAGTGAGTCAGGACATTGATTAAAAGAAAATGCACATTTTATTAATATTGCAAAAGTTTATAATGCAAATTGGCACGGAGCACGCTTATGTAAAGATTAGAGACTTAAAGCATGTACTTTATTCAAGTAGAACCGCCCAACTACAACATCAAACTATTTACTCTCTCATAAAGTGCTAATAAGACTTTTTCAATTTCTAGATGAAGAAACATGACTACTACTTGTGCTTACATACTAATTTTACTAAGGTAGCAAGTGACCATATGCGTAATAATGACTTGTACAAGTTTGGTTTGTGACATTCTTCCCCACTCAATTCGATGATACTCTCGGCGACATAGGCTGATCTTCATGTTGGATGGTTGCTGCTAGCTCTCAACTAGCTTCCTTGATTCTTTTTCTCTTCCACTTGATTAAATACTCATGTTGCGCTTCATATTGTGAGTGAGTGATACTCTCTGATAAGATGTCTACAATCTCCTCGTTGTTTGTGGTTAGCATGATTCTTGGTCTCTTGGTGACACTCCTTGTTAGATCTTCATTATCCTTGTGAAATGACTTCAAGTAACTGATATGAAATACCAGACGAATCTTCATCCATTCATGTAGTTTAACTTCATAGGCTACGCTTCTGAACTTTGTGATGATTGAGAGAGGGTCTTCATATTTCTAAACCAAGTGTTCGTCTTTATCTCTAAGGAACCATTGAAGTTGTTACTGAAACACTTTCACCAGCACCAAGTCACCAACATTGAAACTGACTACCCCTTCTTGTGCGCTCACTTCTTCATTCTTTTAGAAGCTTTCTTCTGGTGCACTTTAGCTACGTTGTTATTACTTTTCATTCTCCTGAAAACTTAAACACTCTTAAGCTTTTCCTTGTGTTGGCCCAATAAATTGTGTGACATAAACGATTATTGGATGATAACCGTTTCAAAGGGACTGTTGTTAGAAGTGGAATTATTGTGGAGATTGAAGCAAAATTGGACATTATACAGTAAGTTGGCTTAAGTTTGTTGTATCACGTTCACATAGTGTCGCGAGTATTCTTTTACCATCTCATTGAGGCATTCTTTCTGTTAATAAATTTGAGGATTATACCTCATTGAAATCTTCAATTTTGAACTCATTAACTTAAATAGCTCTTTCTAAAAGTGTAGTTTTGCGATCAAAAAACAATTGCCTAGAAATTGGCCAAAAGATCTATGTCCAGTTTATGGCCAACTTTCAACAAAATTCCTACTATATTTCAAGTTTTAAATAAAAATAACAACCGATAATGGCTGAAAAGTAGTTGGAAAATTATGGCCAATTTACTGCCACTTTCGGCCACAATCTGTATTTCCGGTGCTTTTGCACATGGGAAATAATACGATGGCCGAAACTCTCCGAAAAGATGACCGGATAGTGCTCATTTTCCGGCTAGTTTATGGCCATTTTAAAATGACCGAAAACGCAACAAAAAATGAAATCAAAATCGGGCTCAGGTCTTTCTTTCTCCCCTTTTCCTCCCTCCTCCACCTCCTCCCCTCCGATGATGCTCTCCTCCTCCTTCCGACGGTGACAACCTTCTCCTCTTCTAGTGGCACACCTCCTTCTCCGGCAACGTCCTTATCAATCTCATACCCATATCTCCTCCTCCTACCTAATCCCCTTCCTTCTAAACTGAATCCTAAACGTCCACCTCTTACACTCTCTTAAACCTCCTAATCCCATTCTCATTCAAAAAATTCATCTTATTTTATCCTTGTTTGGTTTGAGATGAAATTTTTTTTTGTAGAAAGTACTAAAATACTTTTTAACTGAAACAAATTTGTCATCCTATTTCGCATATAACTTTCTATTTAGTTTTCCTATCTTCAATTTTTTCCAAACGGATTCATTCTCATTAATTTTCATTCCCGTCAAATTTTCCTTAAACCAAACACACCCTTAGGCTGTGTTTGGTTTAGGGAAACTTTGATGGAAGATTTGATGGAAAATTAGTAAAATTCATTGTTTGGTTTAGATGGAAAGTAGAAGGGATAGAAAATTAGATGAAAAATTGGATGAAAAATGTGATTCTACATATATTAAACAAGTTCAATGTATCTTAAACAAATAACCATTTTTTGAACAAATTCAATATATTTCATCAAATTCAATGTATGAAATGATAAAATGTTAATATTTTTCTACCTATTTTTCATAAAACTTTCCATATGGAAAATGAAATGGATTCCTAACAATTTTCCTTACATTTTCTTTATGAAATCAAATAAAAAAAATTAGATAAAATCCTTCAAAAATTTCCATTTCTTTTCAATTTTCCATCAATTTTCTTTTTCGCGTAATTTTCCTTAAACCAAGCATAGCGTTAGAGTCTACCCGTGTGGGTTTTTGGGCGGGTCTATCGCGTGGGTCTTAGTCGTGGTCGCTTCATCGCTTAGGTCTCCTCTTTCTCAGTCGCTCAGTTCTTCCGCCGTCGTGGTCGCTTCATACAATCCCCGCTGTCGTCGATTCAGTCTCTGCCCGTCTGAGTCTCTGTCTGCGATTTTATTGTAAGTCTTTTACTGGGTGGGGTTTTGCTCCAGTGGATTCTGAATTTTAGGGTTTTCTGGATTTGCGGTTTTTTGAATTTTTGTTTACTGATGTGTTTGTGATGGAAGGGTTTGTGGTGGAATTGACTTTGGCGTTACTTTGAAACGTCTTGATTACCACATAGTATCTCTGTGGACTTGCAAGGAAAAATGGAGTTGCTTAACTCTCCTTGATGTTGGCAGTTATATATCAGAAAACAGCAGACGTTTGCAAATGCTGGTTTAGCGTCAGGAGAAGAAGATACTGTGAAGATTGTAATCGACGAGATAAAAAAAAGAAGTTGTTTGCTTTTACAGAAAGCCTCGACTGTTTAGCTGACCAGACTGCTACTTGCAGCAGCTTCTGATCTAGCCGCAGCTGGTATGTTTACTTACAGCTTCTGTTTTCAGTTGTTGTATTGCTTGTAAACTTCTGTGTATTGAGAGTTTCCTCAAGAAGAGAATTGGCTAGATTCCTCCACGTGTAGCGCGGAATTTCCCTTTTTCGGACTAAGGTTAAGCTCTTTGCAATGCATTTTAACACAAAGTTATGTTATTGGGTGTTGCAGTTGATGATTTCCTGTTGTTCTAATGATATTCTACATTATTTGAGTTTGATAGAGGGCAGTACTTATGTTCTTGGAACCTGGACGAGATATGATGTTTGCAGCCTCAAATATATAAATTTTAACAAATTAAAATTTTCTATTTCTCATTTAATTACATACTAAGTTTGTGAAACTGAGTTTGTGCTTAAAATTGGATTTTGGGTATAGGTTTTAATAAACGGGTCTATAGATAGCGAGTCTGGATTTGTCTGGATCTATGCTAATGAGTCTGGGTCTTACCCAGTGTTAGGCGTATCCCAAACAATGAAAACAATATTGTGCGGCTCGTTCACCTCATGCAATGAGGGAAAGCTCTTCCAACCCCATTCATCCGCAAAACTACAAATAATTAACAAAAAAGAAAGTCATTCCCTGCCCACTGATTTCAAAATTACTAAGGTTGTGTTTTCTTTAGGAAAAATTTTATGAAAAAGAAAATTCAAATGAAAATGATTGGAATGAAAAAATGAAAGAAAACTATTAAAATACTTTATAATTTAACTAAATTTTCTTTATAATTTCTCATCAAAATTTCTTAAACAAAATCTAGAATTTCATCAAACTTCCCTCATATTTTATTTTCCCACTCATTATTTTTAAAACCAAATACAGCCTAATAGTTAGGATCTTAAGGAAAATGCATGAAAAAGAAAAATGTGAATTAGAGTTTGATGAAGTTTCACATTTGGTTTATAAAAAAATGAAATAAAAATAAATAAATTATATTAAAGAAAATTTTAAATAAATTCCATTTCAAATCAAATTATATAAAAATATTATGAAATTAATGAAAACTATAAATCCACCATGTCTCAACATTCTTTGTCACTAATGTATCTTTTGGAAAAAAACCCTAAACCTCAGCCGAAGTCTTGTTTTTCAATGAACGCATCTCAGTCTGCAGTATCTCCTTTACAACTCCCACTGCTTTCTTAAATCGAATCTGAATCAACCGATCGAGCATCAAAGTTTCTCACTCCTTACATCGCTACTAAGTCCATTGCACCGAATAAAACTCCAAGTCTTCTTCAAACTCCTAAAAGCTGCTCGTTCTCGTATTAATTATTGTTTTGACTCAGAAGATTAATCTCAAACAGAAAACCGCTTCGGTTGTGCGTGTCTCGTCTACTCGTAATCCCTACGCCATCCAGTCTCAGGTGGGTGTATCGTCTTTGTTTCCGTTGCTCCATTTCAGTCGATTCGTTGTACTTGGAATTGTACAATCGTTTGTTAGGTTTCTAATACTGAATTTTTATTCTCGGTTTGTATCTGGTGTCTCTGTGTGGTGACTTTTGTAGGGTTTTGAATAGAACGGAGATTGGGACGCGTTGTTATTTTTGTTTTGCTAATTGGTTCTGTGGATTCGAACCTGCCTGCCGAGTCAGATTTTAGGGGAAATTGCGTTTTGCTGATAATTGGCAGAAAAAGGGAAGCTTTTATTTACTGTTGATTTTGTAGGTCATGCATATTTGGAGTTTGTGTAGAAAGGTCACGCCTTTGAGTGAAATTATGGAAGTTTGTCGAATTAAGGATGTTCAGATATCAGTTTAGGTTTTGCTTTTGTTGTTGTGGATTGCTGTTTCATGTGCCTGGATTTTTTTTTTCTTCTGATTGCTGTGTTTTGGCTTTTAAATTAATCATGCTGAACCCTTTTCGAACTCTTTAATAGAATTTAGAACAAGAAAGCCACTGATAATCCCATGTTTTTCGCAGCTGAACAGATTTGACAAGGGAAATAGCTTCGCCCTCTTCCTCACTTCCAGTTGAAAAAATCACTCATCCACTCGCCTGACGAAAGTGAACAGCAGTAATTATAAATCTATCATCGAATTGGTTGGTTCACTAGAAGATGACGAAGCGGATGGTGGCATTAGGATTCGAGGGATCAGCCAACAAGATCGGTGTCGGCGTCGTCACTCTAGACGGTACTATCCTCTCCAACCCTCGCCATACCTACATCACTCCCCCTGGCCACGGTTTTCTCCCTCGGGAGACCGCCCAGCATCATCTTCAGCACGTCCTTCCTCTCGTCAGATCTGCCTTGCACGATGCTGGAGTAACCCCGGACCAAATCGATTGTCTCTGCTACACCAAGGGTCCTGGTATGGGAGCACCACTCCAGGTCTCGGCGGTGGTCGTCCGGGTGCTCTCCCAGATGTGGAAGAAGCCAATTGTCGGGGTCAACCACTGCGTCGCGCATATTGAGATGGGCAGGGTCGTCACCGGTGCTTGTGATCCGGTTGTCTTGTACGTCAGCGGTGGAAATACGCAGGTGATTGCATACAGTGAAGGAAGATATAGGATTTTCGGGGAGACCATTGATATTGCGGTCGGGAATTGCTTGGATCGGTTTGCTAGAGTTCTGACTCTGTCCAATGATCCCAGTCCTGGATACAACATTGAGCAGGTAACTCATTTCGTTCCATTCCATTTATTGCTTCTGTTCTGCATATGGTTTCATCTTCTATATCAAGAGTTATTGTAATGTAAATGGATTTTGTATGTTTTGATATATGTTTTCTGTGTAGCTGCAATGGTTGTATGGACATTAAGCTGTTTGCAGAGATTTTTTTTTTTACCAAAAAAAAAAGAAGTAAATACTTGTGCTATTAAAAATGGTGGCCTGTTTTCTAATAAAATTTTGCTTTTACATGATATGTTCGTCTGATTTCTAGGCTGTTCATATTATGGTAGACAAATTTCACTTGAACTCCTATTGCTGTATGTGTGATTCTATGAGTTCGTAGTTCAGTTTGTGTGATGCATATATTCCTCCTACTTTTTCGAACTTTGGATTCCTGCATATTGTCTAGATTTCGACTTTTTAGGTTAATGTCATTATCCTAAGTCTTGGATTATTCTGACCAGCTTGCAAAGAAAGGAGAACAGTTCATAGAGTTGCCGTATGCTGTCAAAGGAATCGACGTTTCTTTCAGCGGAATATTGAGTTATATTGAAGCCACTGCTGTAGAGAAGCTGAAGAGTAATGAGTGCACCCCTGCAGATTTGTGTTACTCGCTGCAGGTCCTCGCCGTGTTATTCACCAGACTTTATTAACTTATCATACTTAAATTCCTGACCTTTATTCACGTAAAGTAAATATATTAATGTATTGTAGGAAACACTGTTTGCAATGTTGGTAGAGATCACGGAGAGGGCGATGGCACACTGCGACAAGAAAGACGTCCTTATCGTTGGCGGTGTAGGTTGCAATGAGCGGTTACAAGAAATGATGAGGATAATGTGCTCGGAGAGAGGTGGAAATCTGTTTGCCACTGATGACAGGTACTGCATTGACAATGGGGCTATGATTGCATACACAGGTCTCCTCGCATATGCTCATGGATTGTCAACGCCGTTGGAGGAGTCCACATTTACGCAACGGTTCCGAACTGATGAAGTGTTGGCAGTTTGGAGAGAACCCAAAGAATCACATGTGGCTGATGGTCTTAAGAAAGACATGCGACTACAGCAAGTGAATTGAAGATGGCAAATGCCGTTGGCTGGCTCAGAACTTGATGGGTGCCAAATCAAATGGATTATTCGATCAGGAGGTAATTCATACTGTCAATTGTAGAACAGCATGAGATAAAATGGCTTTATAACTTATTGTATGCAATTAATGTGATGTGCTTAACATGTTACTTGATCTAGGTGAGGTGTTCGACTTGTATTTCCTTATTTTCTGATTCGGAACTTATTTCGAATCTTTGCTTTTTAGCTTGGGAACTTGGTTGTAGGTATACATTTGATATTCTTAGCTTATATGATTTGTTCTTAGCAAGTTTCTTATAATATCATGTCCCTCCTCTGAGCAGCTTTAACTACCAAATGCAGGTCACCTTTAATAATGGGATGGAATAAGTATTATTAATCCGTAGTATATATTTTGCTTTTTAAAATCAGGATTAATAATCTCTGCAAACTAGGTGGAATTATTAATACCGGTACAAATAATACTTCAATCCCATACCGTCTACAAAATGTGGCCCCCTTCTGATACAGTAGTGTATTTAAAGGAAAAATATTTTTAAAATAGAATAAAATATATTAAAAAATTAAAAAATATATTGATATGTTCAGAGATAGGTGGTGCCATTCGGGGACATTAGGTATAACTGTCCTCCAAATTCAACCAAAAATATTTTTTACCATACTAAAAAAATAAAATTATAATTTATATGTACTTAATTAGTCCCAATTGTAATTTTTTACAGTCAAATCCAATCTAAATTTAAATTTTTATAATTAAAATCTGATATAAAATATCTTAATATTACTCAATCCAATTCATAATCCATCAAAATAACAAAAATTAGAACAGATAAAAAATCTATATAACTTCTGAGTTATTAAACTCAAAGCTCAAATCTCCATAGAATCAACTTAACTTTATCTAACTATATGTTATCTGTTTATCACTTCGGTTGACCGAAAAACCGAAAGTACTTTGTATCCCCTAATCTCAATTTGTGAAATCAAATGTTAGTTCTTGTGTGAAAGTTGAAACACTTGATTTACAAGCTTGTTGGTCTAGTCAGTGACAACACAAAAGTTTTGCATTTCTATCCAACTTCAGCCTTTCTTTTACAACTAGACTCAACAATTAGCCGCAGTTAAATAAACAATAAATAAAGAAATCTTAAAAAAAAGAAAAAAGTCAGCAACACTGTGACACCTTACCTTACAATATACATTATACAAAATGGCTAGCCATCACTATTGCCCTCCTATCAGCAATGCCATTCCCTATGCACATGCATGCTTCTTTTTTGAGCATCCTAAGTTGCTTGTCGGGAAAAACCTTCATCATTACACATGCTTATGTTTCATGAAAATGATAGATCAACTTACACAACCCTAACTTCATGCATTGCTAAGTCATAACTTAATTTTATCCATGTCATTTATCTAAAAAAATATCATTAAATATAATATAAATTGATCTATGAAATGAAAACATTTTGAATTCCGTTTCATATTAGATTGTATTTTCATTATAAATCATTAATATTTATCTTCATCATTAAAATTATAATAATAAATAAATGTGAGGTACACGTTTGCCAACTTCCCTTCTGGTTCGGCCCATCCTTTTTCTGGCCCTACTTTTCTTTACTGTCCTTTTTTACCCTCTCTGAGTAAATCTTCTATTTCGTTCTTCTTAACCACTTGCTAGAATAATAAAAAAAAAGAAGTTAATTCGACGGACACCAGCCGGCCACAGCCCACGACGGCCAAATCATCATCCTCCACGTGTCCCGTGCCATCCGCTTCAGATCTTTCACCACAGCAGCCGATACAACCACCAACTTGACATTCCCACCATTAATACACCGAGATCGTTTCCTCCACTCACGTAGCGCCACGTGGCTGCGCTGCTCTCCAGCAGCCCCTCGTACACCATTCCGCCTGCCGTTTGTGAACCAGACGGCGTCGCATCGGGCGTCGTGGTGTTCGTTGCCGCTCCCGTCGATGCCTTCTGACTGCACAAAAATCCACGAATGTTACCGTTGGGAGTAGTAAAAAATAAGAGATATTTTTCTTCAGAGGGGTAATATGGTAATTTTGTAGTACCTGGTGTTGGGCGAGGGGCAGAAGGTGATGGCGTAATCTGGGGAGGATCCGCAAGTGAAGGTGCTGGTCTTGTCATCATAAGCGTAGCTGTAAGCGCGTGGACAAGCCTGCTTGAACATCAGCGAGTACTGCGACGGCTGGCAGGTGTCGGGCGAGCCGTACGCGCCGCTGCAGCAGTACTTCGCGTCGCCGAACGCCTCACACGCGCTCTTGCACGCCACGCCCTCCTTCCCGTCCACGCTCAACAACTTCAGCTCCGTCGGGCACGCGCCGTTCAAGTCCACCGAGCAGCCCGTAGCGGTGCAGTTCTGCCCAGTCCCGCCGCTGGGGATGACCATCATCGGGAGATTGTACCCGTCGACAAGGCTGACGTCGTAAAAGTCCTGCCCCCCGGCGCCGTTGAGGGTGAACTCCGCGAGGGTGGCGGGCGGAATGGCCCCGGCGCCGCCGCATTCGAGCTGGCCCGAGCCGCAGTCGGCGCTGGCGCAGGTGAATTTGCCGGTTTCCGAGTCTGTGGAGCAGAAGGTGCGGCCCCAGATGCGGCCGGACCAGGCGGAGGGGACGGGGACTGATCTGGACTCGCCCTTCTCGAGAGCGAAGCCGGTGGTGGTCAAGGGCGCGGTGCCGGCGCCGGAGAGGAGGCCTGGCCAGACCGTGTAGGCGCACTTGTTGGAGAATGTGAACGTGGCTGATAAAACCCCACATCCGAACCAACCCGTCAGCAGCAACAACAACGCCATCACCCGATTGAGCCGCGACATTGTCGGAGCTGCTGACCAATCCGAATACGACACGAGAACGAAGATGCAAACAGCTCAGCTCTACTCTCTTGGACTCCCGAGATCGGTGAAGAAGAGTGAGATATTTCAGAAATGATGGCTTCTATCGATTCGAAGCTATATTTATAAACTAAACTCATGAGTCGGTCTTTTAGCAACGAAATACATTCAGTGTGGCTAATGCATCCGACATGTCCTGTGGTTGGCTTCTTTTCTTGAAGCTTACTGTATTAGTTTTACTACTAATCTTTGGTTTTGTTACATGTGACGTATGTGTCACGAAGCACAAACTCTTTTGCCAGAATTGGGATATTAAGTTTGGATGTTGGATGTTGATCTAGTCAGCATTTACATATTAGTCGAAGCATGGACTCGTGTCGGGTTTGATTCATCGCAAAGATGAAGTTGGGATTTTCCTATGCTTTCAACCGAATTGGTTAAAAGGGTTTTAGGATATGGTCAGTTGGGACATTTTTCGATAAAGTGGTTGAACGGTTTGGGAGGAATGTATTGGAGAAGTTTTTGTAGACAGATATTTTCACGACAAAGCATCTTAAGTAAGCATACAACACGTGGCACACACCAAAGGATTGCATTTAACATGGACCAGTTTCAGCAAGAATCGAACTTAAAATCTTCTTAATGGATGTGGCCATATCTTACCAATTGAACTGAATTTTATTGGTCTACTAAACAACAATTTTTTATACATGATATTGTTTGAAGTTATTAGCTTGCTTGGGCTATATTTTCATAATTTAATGTAAATTATTTCTTGTTTTCATCCGGCTGTTTGAGAATTTTCACGTACTAATGAAAGAAGATACAAGGCCGTCAAATAATTTACAACAACTGGAAATAATATAGTATTCAGTTTTATCAGTTAATATATAAGTGACATGTGTCCTATTGAAAATAAATTTTCATATTTCATGTAAAACTATTCTTATATTGCATTAAATCATTTGAATATTACTTAAAAGCATCCACATTATAAACCATAGTTATTAAAATCGGACTGGACCGGCCGTTTCGATCAGGAACCGGACCAGACACCGGTCCGGTTTGTAAATCTTATCGGATTCCATTATGAACCGGTTAAACCGGATAAACCGGCTGATATATTGAAATATCACTGAACCGGATCGGTCCGCTTGAATCGGTTATTATAATTAGAGATTAAATTAGTCTTTGATTATATTTAAAAAATTATTTTGGAAAATAGTTGGGGGATAAGCCCTGTAAGTTTCAGGCGACGCCTTTAACCAATCATTGCTAGCAAAGTTAATTATTTCATTATTTGCATTTAACATCTTATACTTTATATTTTGTAATTATTATTTCTAATTGAACCGACGGTTGAACCGGTATGAACTACCGATTCAACCGAAAAACCAAGAACCGGGACCTTAACCGGTTCGATCACCGGTCTGCTTCTGATAACTATGATGTAAACTATCATGGCTACACATGATACTAATTCTTACACTAATGACCTAATATTCAACATATTTCTTGCCAAACAAATGTATACATGTGATGAATGCGCGTTCATTTGATAAGATGATGTATTGTGTTAGGTCGGACAGGTTGGAGTCTCTATTAATTTAGGTCGGGGATTACTACGTATGTTGTTGAGACTAAAATATGAGCAGGTGTGAGTTGGGACATCATCATCTTTTGTCGCCAATGAGATATTGCAGTTGGAAATAAAATATTGAAGAATGTGGGGGCATGGCAAGAAGGATGACCAGTCGATTGATCCGTGTTTGAGACTTGAAATTCAATTCCATAATGAGAACAGCCAGTCAAAAGGCGGCTGCTGATGATTTCAACAGTATCTTATTTTTTTATTTTCAATATTAGTAACAGTGGATTATTTCTTAACATATTTTCGTTATTTGTAATGGTAAGTTTTTAAAGCAATTACTCGATCACCATCTGCGAAATATGTCTATGCTAATAGTGAAAATATATTAAAAAGTAAGCAACTGTTACTAACAGCAAAAATAAAAAAATTAAATATTACTGAAAATAAATCAAAAAATAAAATATTCTTGAAATAAAATCCTTCTTCCTTCCTTGCTCTCTTGAATTTTTGGATTTCTATACGAAGGGGAGAGAGGGGTGTAGTCTTGCCTATTTAGCAACCTTTTTCTTACGTTTCACGAGCAGTTGGAGTCCCGTTTCTCAAACGCTTTTTCAACCACGTGTTCAAATAGCCCAGCAGGTCTCACTACCGCTGTACGTGTTGTTCGACCTCGGTTTGACGTGTTTCAAGGACGGTACCAACTTAGTATGTCGTATCTCTGTGTCCTACACGTGCATATTTTAAGAAATTGAAAATGAAAGTTTTACGCTATTGTGTATTATAAGAATGAGAAGCATGGTTGGTTGATCATGACGTGATTTTGCATGCCTGATTACGGCATTCAGTGGAAGCAGTGAGACTCAAAAAAAAAAAAAAAACACTATATAATTTTGAATAAATTTTAATTACTTTCAATTTAATCTAAATATAAAATTCTAAAACCGTCACTGTTTTATAGGCTTGAGTAACATATATATTACCACAAGAGTGTAAACAAAAATTGATAAATCAATTATGAAATGAATTAAACTGAAAAATTTGATTTGGTTTGACGAGTTAGTAAATATGCTACAGTTTTATTTTTGAAAGGCCAATAAATAATAAAAGTTTTGGTTGACTTTCATTTTTTTAAACCAAACCAAACGGAACCGTTTCAATATTTTTATTTTATATATTTTTGTTTTAGGGCATCTATGGTGGCAGCCCGGATATTATTAATAACAAGATAAATAATTTGATATGTTTTGAAGTGATAAATAATTCTGGTTTCTAAGTATGAGATAAACTTTTTTTGAATTATCAATACTTATCATATTTTAAACCAAATACGACATTTGGTTGTTACTAATTATTATACCCTTTTTTAACCTGGCTACCACACATGAGGTTATATTATTATTTAAATAAAAAATCTCTTATTTGATAAATAAAATAGTAAATAATTTCCCTAAATAAATGAAATTGATCAAATCAGAACTTTAATTTCCTAAAATTAATGATTCGATGACTTAAAATTTTTAAACTAATCAATCATAAATAATATATTTTAAATATTTATTAAAATTCAAATCGAACCAAATAACAATCTCAATCACTAATTACAATAATTATGCTTTTTTTAAGACGAGTCATTTGTGTCACGAATTGGCTTTTTGAGAGCTTGAAAATCCTCTAACGGGAGTAGAGTATGAAGTAGGGTTTCGTGATTGCAAGAGGACAAGAGAAAATCGGACATCAAATTAATGAACAAGATATGTATGTCGAGATTTAGGTGGTTGGAAGTTATCTTATCCATATGTCCCCCAAGTTGTTCTACTACACAAACAATTGGCTTTTAGGCGTCTTCTATGGCTCCTACTTTATTTCATGATAACTTTGAATAATATGGTCTAATAAGATTAGATATAATAAAATAGAATAAGGTGGACATAAATTTATAATAAAATAATAAGGCATAATAAAATGAAGGGATAAAATCCAAGAGAGGCATTGAACTACCACCACTTACCTAAGTACGATCAGAACTATCATGATTTTTAAAAAAGGTGCGATGAAAAACAAAATTGGATTGATTTTCTAAAATAAAATCACCATTGCGTTCATAAACTAATATTATTATAAGATTTAGATTTGTGTGCGAAAATTACGTCGTTTGGTTATCAAAATAAATTATATTGTTTTGCGCACATAAAGAAAATGACGTTTTTTGATAATCAAACGACATAATTTTCACATACAAATCTAACTTTGATAATAATATTAGTTTTGGAATGTAATGGTGAATTTTATTTTAAAAAATCAGTCTAATTTTTTTTTCGTTGCACTCTTTTTGAAAATCATGATAGTTCTGACCGCAATTGGGTAACCAGTAGTAGTTCAGATCCCTTTTTGAGTTTTTCCCCTAAAACGAAATAGATAGAAGACAAAATAAGGGGGAAAACCCAAAAGGGGCCTGAAATATCACAGTTTACCCAATTGCGGTCAGAACTACCATGATTTTCAAAAAAAAATGCGATAAAAAAAATTGAACTGATTTTTTAAAATAAAATTTACCAATACATTCATAAACTAATATTGTGTGCGAAAATTATGTCGTTTGACTATCAAAATAAATTATATTATTTTACACACATAAAATAATATTTTTAATCACATTTTGGGTAAGAAGCCGGATATTAAGTGAATATATTGATTTTGTTTAATCAAAAAATGATGATTATCACGCTTAATATTACAAATATGATATATGGATTCCGTGTTAATTAAAAAATCATTTGGTCATTAACTACTTTTTATTTACGTCAGGTAATATGAAACATGCCTTTTGATAAGTGTAAATTCCTAATAAACAAAATCGATTCAACCATTTATCTACATATGTCAAAATATCTACTTTAATTTCAGGGAGTTAATTAGCAATTAATAAAATATATTTTTTCACTTTTCTTAAAATATTATTATTCAGTTGATTTTGATAGTTAATTTTTATTTTAGATTTACACATTGCCAGCAAAAAAAAAAGATTTACTCATTACACTGATCAAAATCTTTACTTCACTACTATTTGAAAAGAATCATTAAGCAATTGTATAAAAAGTATTATCATAAAACAAAATTATGAATATTTGAAATTTATGGCTGACAAGTCTTCAACCATCATTTTCTTACCAATCAAAATTTTCTGACTTTTTTTTTTGCCAATTATAATAAAACAAGTTTATAGCCACTGCCCCCACAGTTTGATAGAAGGAAGACTTAGTGATTTAGCCGCCAGAGGATTGGAAAGACAAATCGTACTTTGAGACGTGAGATGAGCAGCGTCATGCTCGACTCCCACATCAACTCCATGCTCAGACACTTAGGCTCTGTTCCTGAGTTGATTTGAGGGGAGAAAGGGAAGGAGAGGGAAGGAAAGGGAAGGAAAAAGGGTGTTCCTGAGTTTTTTTAAGGAGGGATTTGGAGGGGGAGGGAAGGAAACAAACCCTCATTTCCTTTCCTCCCAAATTGGAGGGGGAAGGAGGGGAAGGGAGGGGATGTGGAAATAAAATGGGAAAAATGACGATTTTACCCTTATGTGTCTCTTAATTTATCTAAATATAAGGGCAATTTAGTAATTATATTATATTTTTCCTCCATCCCCTCCAAATCCTCCCTAAACTCAGGAACACCCATTTCACTCCTTCCCTTTCCTCTTTTTTCCTCTCCTCTCCTTCCCTTCCCTTTCCCTTCCTTCCCTTTCCTTCCCCTCCAAACTAAGGAACAGAGCCTTAGGGTTTGCCGGATGATTAGAACATGATATTGAGTCGCAGGGCATCCCCCATTCAATAAAATTTAAAAATATGTCCGTGTCATGTTACATAAGATTTGTGTCATGCTCACATCACCATATTCATAAATATTCTTTTTATAAATTTTTCACCCACATTGAATAAACATTTCATATAACTCTACACATAGATCCACATGTCATATTAATTTTTTGATACATTTTCATATCAAACTACTTACCAATATAGCTAATATTTGATCATGTTGTTATTATTTATTTATATTACTTTAATGATTTGTAAAAAAAAACTAAAAACTATAATTAAAAGTTTTCATTAAATAACAATAATAATATATTAAATCTAGTAAACTCCAAACCTAAAATAAAATAGATAAAATATGACAAACATTACTAATTTAAATTGAGGTCTCCAAATTGTTGCCAAATATGTTCCATTAAATCTGCTCGAAGTCGATGATGAACTTTTTTATCATGAAGCTGAGCGTGTCTCGGAATCTAAATGTATTGGTGAAATTGAGGAGTATACCATTGAATAGGATTTATGGGAGGTTCTTTTTCTTCATCTATCTAATTCATAGCTTCATCCCCTTCATCTTCAATGATCATATTATGTAAAATAATGCAGACATAAATTATATCACGTAAATGATTTTTATACCAGAATAGTTCATGACCACGTATAATAGTCTATCGAGATTGCAGTACGCCAAAAACACGTTCGACATCTTTTCTTTCTGACTCATGTTTCTCTTTAAATGTTTTTCTTGTTGGATCTTTCAGATGAGAAAAACTTTTAATGAATGTGCTCCACTCGGGATATATGTTATCTGTTAGATAATAACTTTTTGTTTAGGTTGACATATTTACCATGAATTGAACTATATGTGCAACATCTCTTTGTACATCATTGAACAATGATGATTGATTGAGCACATTTATATCATTGTTTGATCCAACTGCACCAAAAAATGTATGCCATATCCATTAGTCCATTGAAGCCACTACTTCGAGCATAATTGTGGGAACTTCATGATCGCCTCGCGTGAATTATCCTTTCCACGCCACTTGACAGTTTCTCGTTGCCAATGCATGCAGTCCAAACTGCCCAACATTCTAGAAAAGTCATGTTTATCTGAATGCATTTGGAGTAGTCATTGAACATCAGCATCATTCGGTCTTCTCCAATATTTCTATACAAACAATTGTATTAGACAATGAAAAAATTTAAATAAACATTGAACAGCGGTTGTTTCACACATTCGAATATACTCATCATAGTGATCCGCCGGAGCTCCATGTACTAATTGACGAATAGCGGCAGCACACTTTTGAATTGATGAGAATCTTATTCTTTCATGATCATCACTTCTCAGTTGAAAATAGACATCATTATTTGAAATTTCACTCAGTTTGCGAAGAAATAACTCATTTCGCATTCGAAACCTTCGTCGAAACACCTCGAGAGGGTTCATTGATTGATTAACAAAATAGTATCTACAAAGACGATCAATCCCAGTCTCACGTTCCTTTTAGATGTATCTTCGAGGGTGTCGATTTATGCTGATTGCTTGTTCTCTTCGTTGTTGTTCTTCTAGAAGCAAGAACATCATTTGCTCATTAGTGTCATCTGCACACTGTTCAATTAAGAATTGCTCATAATTAAAGTCATCGGTCGGATAAGAGTTTTGAGAGATTTTGATTCACAAGGTTTAGATGGAGAGACAAAATGAGAGTATAATGTTTTAGTTCTTATACAATTACATTTTATAGACACGCATTTTAGAACAGCTATTTTTTTTAATAAGAGCCACATTTTTTATTACAACGACTATTTTTGTTGAATGTGACCACACTTTTTGTTGCCATGGCTAGTATTTACTTTAACCTTTACAACGGCTAGTAATCATATCAAATGTGTGTCAAATTTTCATTACAACGGTTAGTATTATTGAATTTGAGATACTTGGAATAATTTTAGACTTACATTTGATAAGTGCATAAAATTAAGGAATGCCATGTCTAGCTTTGATGATTGAGCACATATGATTGTGAATGACAAATTATTGGTCACTCATTGCAGTCATGTCCTTCATCAGAATCTCTTAGTGGGCATGAAGTGTATCATCATTTGCTTTATTCTTAATTTCATTAAGAACAGCTAGTTTTTGTGTCTGAAGTTCTTCCAACCTTTTCCATCAGTGTTTGAATTCTACATTTACTGATTTAGTGATATTTTTCTTTCATCTTTCCTTCAATTTTGATTTAGCAGTCAATACTACAGATTTTGGCTTTTATCACGCTTTCATTTACCACGCTTTAATATTTTACCACGCTTACTATATAAAGCGTAATATATAATATGAGAAAACGTGGTAATAGGTTCCCACTAAAACGATGATTGTTTTGGGGGATTCTATTACCACACTTATTAGAGAAAAGCGTGGTAAAAGGCTCAAACTAAAACATTAATTATTTCATAACGAACCAATTATCATGCTTTTAGATATAAGCGTGGTAATAGGTTAAATTTATTACAACACTTTTAGATAGTGATAATAAGTCCACCTATTTTAAAATGCACCTATTATCACGCTTCTTATAAAATATGAATTTTTAATTTGTATGTGATACCTATTACCATCCTTATTACTTAGAAGGATGGTAATAAGACTTATTACGTCGTAATAGGTGGCTCTATTACCACGCTTGTAATAAGTGAACCTATTACCATCCTTTTAAGTAACAAGGGTGCTAATGGGTGAAATTTTGATATTTTTTTACCACGCTTGTAGTAAAAAGCGTAGTAATAGGTACATAAATATGAGTAACTCTTGCGTGCACCAGGAGCATGTGCTCTCGATGACGACTTTGTTTTGATTTGATTCAAAATGATGTCTTTTTATATATTATAATTGATACATAAATAGAAAATAAATTAAAAATAGTTTGAAAAAATTGTAAAAAAATCAGAAAAAATTAAAAAAAAAATACCAATTTCATTATAAATATTAAAATAAGGTAAAAAAATCATAAAGTCATATTTTTGCTATTTTATATCTTTTAAAATGAATATATGTAAATTTTTGATAAATATGAAATTAAATTAGTGAATCTAGAATTATAAAATAATCTGATAAATTTATAAACATTTCTCATTAATATATTAAAATTTTGGTGAATATCCTATGAATTCTGATGAAGATTTGTGCATTCCTCATAAATATGGAAGCATTATGAAAAATAGACCACAAAATAATCCGATGAATAAATAAGCATTTCTGATGAATATGAATGCATTTATAATGAATGTGGAATTAAAACTTGTGAATCTAGAATCATAAATTAATTTGATAAATTCATAAGAATTTCTGATGAATATATAAGCAATTCTGATGAATATGTTAACAATTCTGGTGAATATCTATGTATTTCTAATGAATATGGAATTAAAACTTGTGAATCTAGGATCATAAATTAATCTGATAAATGCATAAGAATTTTTGATGAATTTATAAGCAATTCTGATGAATATATTATCAATTCTGGTGAATACTAAGCATTCCTGATGAATATCGATTCATTCTTGTTAAATATGAAAGAAAAACTAATAAAATATAGACAATAAAATAATTAGATGAATGTATAAGCATTTCTGATGAATATTGATGTATTTCTAATGAAGAATGGGAAATTTCTGATCAAACCATAAAAAAATCTGATAAAAATTGGAGTAATTTTGATGAATATATAAGCAATTCTGATTAATAAACCATTAATTCTGATGAAGATCAATGCATTTTTGATTAATATGGAAGCAAAACTAATGAAAAGATACAATAAAATAATCTGATGAATAAAGAAGCGTTCTAATGAATATCGATGCATTTCTAACGAATATGGAAGTATACTGAATCTAAAATCATAAAATAATCTGATAAAATTAAAAATATTTCTGATAAATATATATACAATTATGGTGAATATCCTATCAATTCTGATGAAGATCGGTGCGTTCCTAATGAATATGGAAGCAAACTAATGAAAATATACCACAAAAAATAGTCTGAAGAATATAAGAGCATTTTTAATAACTATTAACACATTTCTGATGAATATGAAAGTAAAACTAGTGAATATATAATCATAAAATAATTTGATAAATTCATTAACATTTCTCATGATTATATTAGCAATTCCAAGATGAAGCGTGGTAACAGAATCTTAACTTATATACCTGTAGTGGTGTAAAAAGTGTGGTCTATTATCACGCTTTCACTTAAAGCGTGGTAATAGGTCCATAATTTATTACCACGCTTTGCAGTTTACCAATTACGACAGTCGTATTCACCACGCTTGTCAATCGTGGTAAATTTTTTGAAATAAGCGTGGTATTAAATCCAAACTTGTAGTAGTGAGCCTTTTGACCGATTGGATGATTCTATGACTCATTTACCTCCATAAGAGTATATATTCCTCGGCATCACGATTGGATGATGAGGTAAATGCTCTAGATTCGCCTGTCTTTGCTTTCTTTGATGCATTTTGCGTCTCAATTTGTGCAGCCCACTTTGGTTCATCCTTCACCATTTCCCATATATGCATATATGGAAACTCTTTGTTCTTATATGCATTTTTCAGAATCAATTGTGCTGTCTCTATTATTCGATTATCTGACCACCGATCAAATACAGTTTGATTATAATAACCATTAAATTCATTTACCTGTGACATCAAGAAGTAGTAACGTGACTTGATTTGAGATTCTTCTCTTTCGATTTTTGTCTTACGGTACGTATTGAAGTAGTCTGTCACATGACCCCAAAAACTTCTTCTGGTTTGAGCATTTCCAATTACAGTATCATTACTTATGGTTAGCCATGAGCTGATTAGCATCTCCTCCTCCTTAACACTCCACTTGACAGAACGATTACTTTTTTCTTGTGTAAACGTAGAAGAAATGAACCTCATTTTCAGCCACTATTATGTGTTCTTGATCTCCTTCCGTTGGTCGGTTAGGATGTAGAGTCACTGAAGAACGCGACTTAATATTTTGTCCATATCCGACATAGTAACCTAGACTAAATGAAAGAGAAGAATTAACAAAAATATGCAAATGGTGGATGTGTAAAAGAATTCATAAAATGAATATCTTGAGGAGTAGAGGCGTATATGGAAATTGGTTGTGAGTATGAGGAATTTGAGAATTTTGTGAATTGTAATTGGATGAAGGTAGTGAATTTATAAAATTTGGAGATTTCATAAAATTCATGAATCCTCCTCGAAAGAGATTATCAACCATTTATAAAATAATTGAGATTGATAAATATGTATGTTGCGAAAGCTTGAGAAATTTTGAATATTAAGAAAGTGAAGGATCGAGAAATAATGAAAATGACGAGGTGACGTGCGTGAATTACTTAAATATTTATAGTTAAAAAATAAAATTTTATTAATTTTTTATTTTATTGTAATGATAAATTTTTTTGTATGTGTATAAACGGTCATAAAGTATTTAAATATTTAGATCTAACTATATACGGTGTTTATACTCTTAAATCATCGTATAAGCCCAACACAATTTATTAAAAAATCATAAATACATATACGACGTTTATAATTTTAAAACGCCGTAAAAAATATTCAACAATAACATGTACAGCGTTTTTAACGTGAAGACGCTGTATAAAGTCTGCATATTACATGACGTTTTCTAATTAAAAACGGTGTATATGCTTCATGAAGCGTTTCATGCAGATGAACTGGTATCATGTCAGAAGAGGATAAACCGTCTTTCATATTGAAGCTTTGTGCCAGATAAGGTTCATCCTCTGACACAAACATCCATAGAGCTTCATTGAAGATTCCCTAAAACAAAGAGCCCATCCATGAGAAACTGGCTATCTAGGCCGGTCGAGACTCCTGGAATCAGGGATACTTACACTATCCAAGTGTAGAAGGAAGCCAGATGTGTTGAACTTTGACATAGTACTTACTCCTGAAGTAGTCTGCCAGGAGGTACTACCTAGACCCTAAACCAGCCATAAACTCTAAAAACCCTTCACACAACAATAATACATGCTATGCTAGAAACTGGCCTTCTATCTGACATGAAAAAAAATCTACTAATAACAGGCTACATAGAAGTTTACCAGAGGAATTAGAGAAGAAGATATAGATGTCAACAGTCATGCGTAAGACATCTGAAGATGGATCCAGTAGCTAACCATGAGCAATTCTGAGGAGAAAAAAAGAAAACAGAAGAGCAAAATAATAATAATAATGGTTGTAAATTGAGAAACCTTAGAAACAAGATAAAAAATGTATAAAAGCAAGTTCAAAGAGCTTCTGCATTGCTTCTCAATCGAACACTAAGATCAGTGTCGCTCCTGGGGTTATTTAAAATTCCACTCCGTCACAGAAGCACAAATTGACTTCAAATGCTTCTTCAACAGCTTGTCCGGGTCTGGGTGGATCTCAATACGCTTAATACTGTAGTTCCTTCTCATCTGTTCATGATGACTTTCTCGATAATGTTTCATCCAGACATACAGGCGGATGCATTCTAACAAGTGGCAGTTGCCAATCAGAGAGAACAACGTCGCAAACATGGGACAATGCGTGGTCACAGTAATATCCTTCAAACGAGGAAGTGATTTCACGAGGTGGCTCATTCTCTCATCTTGTAAATAAAAGTCCGCATACGGGAGTTCAATCCACAGTTGGGTAAGCTCCGGAAATGCACACAACATTGCAGACACGCCTTTCATGGAGTATGCCTCATTATTTTTTTTCAACTCCATGTGTAAACTCGTCAAAGGGGCACGCGACTTTGAAATAGCACCGAGGATTTCATCATTTACCAAACGATTCTGGATTGAAAGATGAACTAAATTCTCACAAGCCGATATAGCCTCCCCTAGCAGAAGAAGTTCAGGTTGCATAATTGATTGATAAAAATCTGGCAACTTCACTGACCTCAAGTTTCGCGCTTTGCGCAGGAATCTGCAAAATACTTCAGGAGAAAATTCAGTCCAACCTTGAAAACAAATCTCCTCCAGGTTAACGCAATTGGCAGACAACGAATCCAGAGCGGTATCCGTCATTGTATCACACCAACACAGACTGATCTTGCGCAAATTGGGAACTTTCGACGTCAGCTTATTGATTCGAACATCAGTCCAGCCTGGAACACTTAGATCCAGCTCCTGGAGGGACGGAAAATTCTGAACAAATTGAGCAAGATCATCATCTTCCACCTTGTCTAGGCAGAAACCCAAGCCTAAAGCTTTAATCTTTTGAAACCTGCCACACAGACTGAACATGCGACGCTGCTCGTAGAAGCTCGGATATCCTCCGGTCGGGCGTCCCACGATCTCCAGATGTTCAATGTCCAATGCGGAGCTTAAAACGGCGGAGAGGACGCGGGGGATGCGGACGCAGCGGAGGACGATGTGGTTGACGGAGGAAAACCTGGAGAAGAGCTTCTGTAAGGTGGAATTACGAATGGGCAGCTTCGGGAAGGTGAGCCTGCGGACGAATCGATCGGCGAGGGAGCGGAAGCGTTTGGAGACGAGTGAGAGGGATGGAAGATCACTCCGACCCAATTGGCCGATAATCAGCAGCAGCGTGTCCGACGGCATGTCGTCGATGGTAGTCGTCGTCGTGGCGGTAGTCGCGGTGACGATCCGCTTCCGCTTTTTCGCCATTGTGGACTGAAAATTGAGCTTCTCAAACCCTACAATTTAATGGGTTTTAAATTTAAATGGTTCGATTTTTTATTTCCAATTTAACCCATTAGACTATTTTATTTCGGTTTAACCCATTAGACTATTGTCCTAGTCCTATTCATCTCCTTCATCAGTAGCTGATCATGGAAGTATTGCAGAGTTGATAATCCCTGATAATATGTCATCATCCACAGCTTAGCAGGAGACTCCCTTGAGTTCCTAGTGTCGCTGTTCATCTTGGCATTGGCAGGTTCTTCTCATCCCATCAAGGAAGTAAGGAGCTAACATCGAGTATGCATGGTCTTAATTCCTGTCTCGACTTCATTCGAACCCAATTTACTTGCAGGGGACAGGGAGACAAAACCCGATGTTAACTCCTTAACTTCCTGTCTAGAAGTCATTTGAAGTACGTCGTCATCATCATCTCCAGGCGGATATGTCAAAAGCCACAAAGTCGCCATGTCAGAGATTCCGAATGCCATTTTACGCAGACGCTTCCGCTGTTCTGTTTTCGCTTACAGGTACGTAAAGAACCCAGGGACGGTCAAATTAATATTAACAATACATAGTCAGATCATAATGAAGCATCAATGGCTTGTGCATGCCTACAGGCTACAGGCCTGAAGAGCACGACGACGACTCACATGGCAGCAAAGCAATTAAAGCAGCCTTGTTGAACATATATATTTTATTCTAATCGGACACATCATGCCTACGTGATTAACAGAAGAAGGTACCAGAACAGGGTCACCCGAGAGCCGGCCGTGCAAGAGAAGTTGGGAGACGACGCTGAGGAGGCACCAGCAATATGCCTGAATAATCTGACAAAGATAATACTCTAATCATGTCTCAAAGATTGCAAGCGCATCCTTCCTGCCATGGACCTCCAGAGTAACAAAAAAGTTTTGCATCACTGGATTACTAACTGAAGTAAAAACAAACTTCCACCTTCCTTCTTCCTTATTACTCCCTCTGTCATCTAATACATATCGTTTAAAATTAATTTAAGCAGATTAAGGTGAAGTTAATGCATAAAGAAGTAATTAATGTTTGACAATTTTAAGATAATTATTGATATTAAATACGTATTAAAAATTGATAACTGACAAGTAGAAATGGATAAAAAAATTCGATTAAGCGACATGTAAAAGAGGACAGACAATGTATGTGTTAGCATCCGCCATCAGCTGCTCTGTAATTTATCAGGCTGCGGTAACACAAGAGAAATAAAAAACAGCAGTAGCACAAATCCAAAGTAGGATTCTACCACAAAACCCACCTCCCCATTTCATCTTAAACCAAATCAAACCCCCCAAAAATCAAAATTTTCCACCAAAAAATCAAACCTTCCTCTTCCACAAACCCCATCTGCATCTCCGAGAATGTCATCAAAACTTGATCATGCGCTCTTTAATCTTTCTGGTGAAACTCCAATCGACTAAACACGTAGCTCTTTCTCCTCTTCAAATCCCAGGACGAGCATCCGATTGTGGTCATCGGTGGGATCAATGGTTTATCTATGTGTTTTGTTTTTTAAATTGACAATTAAGTTGTTTATTAATTTATTTTTAGACGGTGTTGGTCTGTTGGATGGGGCGTTAACACAGTTTCTTGTTTAGGAAAAATTATAGGGAAAAGAAAATTTGATGGAAAGTGAAATTAATCACGGATTCCATCTTATTTTCTTTTTTTTGGTTTAGAATAGAAATTTTGAAGGAAAATTTCAAAACTTCTTTTAATTTACCTTTGACTTTCCACATAATTTTATTTCCCTCATATTTTCCATCTAAACCAAACATTGAATTTTATCAATTTTCCTCCACATTTTCCTTTCAACTAAATTTTTCCTAAACCATACACAACCTAAAGGAGTTCGGGTTTCCATTAAAATTGATGGCCTTTGCACTTTTTTTTTGTAAAATGCGATAGTTTGAATTGTAATTAGATAGTTGATGATAATTCAGAATCCTTTTAGAAGTTTTCATTTTTTTATCCATGACTAATTTACCCGATCATAATTCTATTCTAACATGTAAATGAGTAGAGTATTATTCTCGTGAAAAAAATAGAGACAAACGGTTGTTGGAGTTTTTTTTGAAAGGTATTTGAGATTTTATAAGGGTAAAAGGCATATTATTCATAAGTTAATATTTCTCATAATTAATATACAGAATTATTTGAGTAAATTTTTTATATTTTTCCTTAAGGCTATGTTTGGTTTAGAAAAAAATTTAATGGAAATGAAAATTTGGTGGAAAATTAAAAAAAAAATTGTGAGAAAATGAAAAGAAAAATTTGTAGACTAAATGAAAAATAAGAAAGAAATTTGTTTACAATAAATAATATTTTATTATTTTTACATCATTTTTCATCCTCTAAGTAAATAAAAAATATATAATTAATTCCATGAAAAAAATTATTTGCCCAAATGTTTTTTTTCACTGGAAGTTCTCTAAACCAACCTCACACGCTAAATCGTCATCAGTCATTCCAATTCCATTTCCTAAATTCTTTATTTTCTTTTTATAACTTTTTGCATTAAAAAAATTCAAAAAGGCAGTTGGTTCATCTTCTAGGGCTCGAGAAACTCGTTTCTCACTACGGCGGAACAACAATGGCGAAAAAGCGGAAGCGGATCGAGACGACGACGACGACCACCAACATCCTCGACATGCCCTCGGATACGCTGCTGCTGATTTTCAGCCATTTGAATCAGAATGATCTTCCATCCGTCTCACTCGTCTCCAAACGCTTCCGCTCCGTCGCCGATCAATTCGTCCGCACGCTTACCTTCCCGAAGCTCCCCCGTCATAATTCCACCTTCCAGAAGCTCTTCTCCAGGTTTTCCTCCGCCAACCACATCGTTCTCCGCTGCGTCCGCATTCCCCGCGTCCTCTTCGCCATTTTAACCTCCCCGCTGAACATCGAACATCTGGAAATCGTAGGACGTCCAAGCGGAGGATATCCGAGCGTTTACGAGGAGAGTCGCATGCTCAGCCTGTGTGGCAGGTTTCAAAAGATTAAAGCTTTAGGCTTGGGATTCTGCCTATACAAGGTGGGTGATGATGATCTCGCTCAATTTGTCCAGAATTTTCCGTCCCTCCAGGAGCTGGATTTAATAAGTACAGACTGGAATAATGTTCGAATCCAGAAGCTGACGTCAAAAGTTCCCAATTTGCGCAAGATCAGCCTGCATTGCCGTGGTACTCTGACTGATCGTGGTCTCCGGCAACTGTCGGATAACTGCGTCAACCTGGAGGAGATTTGTTTTCGAGGTCGGTCTAGTTTTAGTCCTCAAGGGTTTTGCAGATTCCTGCGCAAAGAGCCAAACTTGAGGTCAGTAACGTTTCCAATTTTTTATCCATCAATTATGCCACCTGAACTTCTTCCGTTAGGGGAGGCTATATCGGCTTGTGAGAATTTAAGTCATCTCTCGATCAAGAAAGGTTTGTTAAATGATGAAATCCTTCGTGCCATTTCACAGTCGCGTGCCCCTTTGATGAGTTTTAAGCATGGAGTCGAATCATTATAATGCCAAATTCACCATGAGAGGTGTGTCGGCAATGTTGTGCGCATTTCCAGGGCTTACCAGACTGAGGATTGAACTTCCAAATTACAAATTTTTTACACAAGACATGAAAATGAGCCACCTTGTGAAATCACTTCGTCGTTTGAAGGATATTAGTGTTACCTCGCAATGTCCCTTATATTTGATGTTGTTCTCACTGATTGAGAATTGCCCCTCGTTAGAATGCCTCAGTGAACCACTCAGCCAGGCATTATGATTTGGGCGTGCTAGAACAGATGGGAAGGAACTACAGTGTTAAGCGTATTGAGCTCCACCCAAATCCGGACAAGCTGTTGAAAAAGCATTTGAAGTCAATTTGTGAATCTGTGAAGGAGTGGAATTTTGAATATATTCCTAGGAGCGACTCTGATCTAGTGTTTGATTGAGCAGCTGTGCTGAAGCTCTTTGAACTTGCTTTGATACTTTTTTTATCTTGTTTCTGAAGTTTCTCAATTTCCAGCCATTATTATTATATGCTCTTCTGTTTTCTTTTTGCTCTCTATTTTCATGCATTTCAGAATGGCTCATAGTTAGCTACTAGATCCATGCCAGTAGAGAATTTTCTACCCAGCACATATATCACGGTTCTACCCTTTCTATCTTCACTAGTTTTACATTACTCATGGGGATGAAATTGGAATTTCAAAAATAAAAACACACTTTCATCTCCCCCTTGCTGCCTACGATCGAGAAAAGGACCAAGGCTTCCTTCGATTCATAACTTCGTCATCTGCGGTGCTATTTAAAATCCAAGTGTCGGCGTTTTAATCGAAGCGGTAAGTTTGTTCACACAATGGAGGCCTCTTGCCCCTGATTGTTTGATGGCTCTTTCCAACCCATTTAACAATGTTTGCAATCTTTGAATTAGGAAGCAAATAAGCATATATCTTATTTTCCTTTGTTGACAATTAGAGAAGAAGAATTTAGCGCGAGTGAAAGTATCCTTTTGTTGATAATGGGTGTGACATATCAGAGGGTTGCGTATCTGCGAGGGGACGAGAAAGCGTTAACCAAAGAAATGAACTGTTTTAAATACACAAACAATAGAAAAGTGTCCGATCATTAAAAGCATATGTATGCCACCGGTATTTCATATCTATGTGTTCGGAAATATACAATTCCATTCGATGTGAATTTTTTTTGTAATTCGAAATAGTATTAAAATTATTTTTCCAAATGATTAATCTATGCATGTTAAATTCGTAAAATATAAATAATAAAAAGTGCATAAAATATACATAAATCAAAGAAAAAAAAATCTAAAAGTATGTTGAACTATGATTGTTTTCTTAATTATGGTTCAAGTTATACGATCTGTCAAAAGAGTTGCAAGAAAAAAATTGGATAAAATTTGTAAAATAAAATTAGATTGTGCGCTAAAATCACGTCATTTTGTTATCAAACTAAATATTATTTCATTCACATAAAAAAATGACATTTTTCATACTCAATTTTTAATCATTAAAAAATTTAATAAGAAATGAATTAACCTAAAAAAAAAATTCTTTTCTTGAAAATTCTATAAAATCATGAGAGAGCAATAATTCGTATATCAGCCTATTGTAATTTAATTTATTGGTAAGATGGTGAGTTGTGATTTCCAACAATTTTTTTCATTTTTTAATTAAAATTATCTTAGAATCAAATATGTCCGTAAGTGATTTCCAACAAAAATAGAAGGAAAAAAAACCTTGAGAATTATATTCAGATGTGAGAAATTGAACCAATGAACGCTTGGTTCATTGGCTCAACAAAAACTTTTCTCCACCACCTTCAAAAACTCACTAAAATCTATCAATCCATCACCATTCTCATCATACTCTCTAATCATCCTCCTGCACCTCTCCGCCCCCATCCCTTCCTTGACCCCCAAGGCACCCATCACCCGCCCCATCTCGCCCTCGTCGATGAACCCGTCACCGTTCCGGTCAAAAACGCAGAACGCCGCCTTCACCTCGTCCAGGCACGGCTCCGTCTCATCAAAAAGGGTCGAGATTTCCCCGAACCCGAGTCTCGGACCTGCCTCGTCGCAGCCCAGCCCCAACCGCCCCATCACGAGCTCGATAACTTCGTGCTCAAGCAAACAGCCAACGCTGCCTGGTTCGCTGACGATGTCGTCGTGACTTGGTGGGACGGGTTTTTTGCCGGTGAATGGGGGTGATTCATTGAGGTTGAAGTGGAAGAAGGATCTGGACTTGGAGATGAGGTTCTGGACCCTGGCGAGCCACCCGAAAAACGACCGGAGGAAAAAGAAGTGGAAGGGCGTCAGCAGCTTCTGCTTCTCCATCTGAACCTCTTCTTCAAAATTCCAAAATATTTGATTTGTTGAAGATGTTTTTCTTCTGAAGTTGCTGCATCTGCATAGATTAAATATTTGAGGTTAAATAGAATAAAAACAAGAAGGAGAGGAGAAGTGAGGTTGGAAGTTTCTTGGGGCCTGCAGAAGAGAGGACTTGGTGGGAGACATGGACACATAATTGATGGATGGTTCTGGTTTGAACCTAATAGGAAGCTACCAGGAAATACCCCAAATCCGAGATCTAAAACTAAGATCTCGGGTAAAAGGGACATCCTTGCATATATAATTGGGTCAATTAATTTTAAGATGAAGTCAACTAATATATTATGGTATCAGTGTCGGCCTCTTAGAACATGCTCAGGCCGGGTAATTAATTTTTAGATGAAGTCAACTAATATATTATGGTATCAGTGTCAGCCTCTTAAAACATGCTCAGGCCGGATAACTAGGTAGATCTGAGGTCTCACTTATCGAGTTTAAGGGAGGGTATTGAGTACCGTAAGTTCGCCCAACGGGGCTCTAGTATTAATCCTCATATATAGTTAATTTTTTCACTCATTATTAATTAGTTTTAAATGTGTATCCAGCTAATCTAATTATTCAAAAAATTAAATTATTTTCATTAATATTCTTTTTTCTTTCTGTTGAAAACTTGAAACATTTAGCTGTGCCAAAAAAATTCAATCTTTTTCATTAATTCACGCAGGTAAGTCGATTTATGCAAGGTGGGTCTCCTGCGTTTTTCCTTTTTGTTGAAAATTTAAACTACTTAAGTTGACAATTGGGACGTCTTTGGTTTGGTGAATTAAACCCACACACATCAAGGTGTTTTTACCAACAGGTGGGTGACTTGTTTATAACAAATTCGGCCACCTGCGGTTCAGATTTTAGATTTTTTATATGCGCATTTTCTTACTTAAATTTGATCATCTGACTTGACACGTTCTGAGGAAATTTCATTTTCGATCCCACAAAATTTACGCATAAAAACCTCATTGAAAGAATTTTAATAAGAAATGATTTTCGTTACGAATAGACACTAAGGCTGTGTTTGGTTTGAGGAAAATTAGAGGGAAAGGAAAGTTAGAGGGTAAATGAATCCTTCAAAAAATCCATCTTATTTTACCCTTGTTTGGTTTGAGGTGGAAAAATTTATAGAAAGTACTAAAATACTCTTTAATTTAAACAAATTTTCCATCCTATTTTCCATATAACTTTCCATTTAGTTTTTTCCATCCCCAATTTTCTCCAAACCAAACAAAGGGTTTCTTCTCATTTTCCACTAAATTTTCCTTTCCACCAAACTTTCCCCAAACCAAATTTTCCACCTCAAACCAAACAAGGGTAAAATAAAATGAATTTTTTGAAGGATTCATTTTCCCTTTTAACTTTCCTTTCCCTCTAATTTTCCTCAAACCAAACACAGCCTAAAGGTTTCGTTTACTTTATTTTCTTCAGACTGTGATATGAGAAGACTATGTAGTTTCAGATCCAGCGGGTCCACGTGTAGCCTGAGTTTAAACAAGGAATTTAAATGTGTCAATTTTTCAAGCTGGAAGAGGTGTAAACACCAGAAAAGAGGTGGTAAGCTTTCAAAGCCATTTTGTGGGACTATTCAGTCAGCTTGGTATTCTTTCTTTGCAGATTAATAATATATATGAATGTGCACTTACCAACCACGAATTATATTTTACTTTGGGGAAGTTGAGACGGAATTTCCAGCAGAAATTCCGAACCATTTTCATGGAAAAAAATATCAAAGACTTGAACAGAAGATGATAGTAAAGCTAGAACAAGTTCCGGCACAGATATGTACAAGTCTAACCTTCGATTTCAAGTCTTGGGTCTTCCTCCGCAGCAGCTGGACCATCCCTGCGTCCGGCAAGAACATATCCCATTCAGACTCGAACTTCTGGGGTTAGGCAGTTAAAGTATAATCCAAGACTCAGATTCCGCCTAACATATTCGTCCAAGTATAAGAATATCAAGAAAAAGAATGATCTTAGTCTTAGTGCGTGTTCTTCTAAGCTGAATATTAACTAAACTGAAATATAAAAAATTCATAAGAGGAATAAAGAGTAAAGGCAAATTTTCCCGAAATGGACTCAGAAATTTTGTACACGGAAAGAACTAAGCTGACGTGAATTTAACCAAACTGAAAATTTTCCACTGGATTTCATCTTGAAAGAACGCACCCTTCTTAGTCCTAGACTCCG
Organism: Kalanchoe fedtschenkoi; assembly: GCA_002312845.1. Lineage (NCBI taxonomy): Eukaryota > Viridiplantae > Streptophyta > Magnoliopsida > Saxifragales > Crassulaceae > Kalanchoe > Kalanchoe fedtschenkoi. The sequence continues at coordinate 5,162,635 of NQLW01000095.1, forward strand.
GCTTATCCTAGCAGCAGAAAACAATGTGTTTCGGAAATTTAACATTACTGTAACAAACAAGAATATCAGAATCCACAAGCGTTCACCTGCCAGTCCCGACAGTGTCCAGGAAACTAGCAAAGAAATTCGCTACGGGCAGTAGAAAATTCAGCGTTTGATTAGAAAACTGACAGTGCATAAAGAAAAATTCAGTTTTCCGCGTCCACCAGATAACTGATGAACAGTTTGGGTTCGGTGTCTACTGTCGGCTTAGTCAGTTTGTAAGAGTAATGTAATGTGTATTTTAATTTTTACCTCGTAAGTCAGGCAGCCAGCTCTGATGCTTGAACGAAGCCAGGCTTGCCGATCATGCGCTCGTGGAGGTTCATTGACCTGGACAGGGCGGCAGGATTGGCTAGCAGAGCCGAAGATGTGGAGCTAAGGGGTCGACTTCTTTCTGTTTCAGCAGCTAGCGAGGATAACGGGTTGAAGTGTCCTTTACCGTTGCACTGTACGATGTTGTCGTATTCAATCCCGAGTGTCGCCACATGGAGTTCTTCGCGGCTTCTGCCAGGTCATCGATTCTGACAGTCTTTGGAACCCAGATCGGTGGTTTAAGATTCTCCTCTCTTTGCCATTCACCTGTGTCGATGTTTCCTGGTTCAGCCGCGTTATCATTGTCATCCCTCAAGTGCTTCCCCAAAGTCGGAGGCTTGGGCTCCGACTGTAAACTCAAAGGTGATCGATGCACGGACAACGGCGCGTTCAAAGCCCTGGGCGCGGCGCAGCCCGTGTACATGGGGTAGAATGGCCCCGGAAAACCTGCCCGATAGTTGATCGGAGAAGGTAACGGATAGTTGTACTGAGCAGGGTTCCATGGGAAGGGCGGCCAAAGCGGTGCGGGAAACAACATCATGTGAGGCTGGAAGCTCTGGTAGCCACCCGCCGCCTGCGCCTCGCCCTCATTCTCGATGTTCGAACCACTCCCAGCAGACCAACTTCTGCTATCGTCTACAACAATCACGGTTCGGCGTGAACTCGCGATCTTCAATTTTTTCAGCTTGCACGGACCATTTAAACAGCTCGCTCTGTCAACCGCTTTCGGCAAAGGGACTTGCGGCACAAAACTGAGAACCGAGCCATTAAGCGCCACAACCTGATTCGAACCCCTGACTGAAACAGTTTGAAAAATCTCACGGCACTTCCATCTGCTGGTGTTGGGGAGCAGAGCTTTTACTCTTGCGTCGGCCAGCACCCACCAGAAGGTTCCTCATGGTTCCACCAGACGTCCAATACATCTGGCATTTCCTGCAGAAGTATCTCGGCTGGTTGACGTTGTAGTTGTTGAAGTAGCAGAACTTCGTGTCCATGCTGGCACATCTAGGGCACGGAATTATCTTGTCTGGCTACTTCAATGTCTTATCTTGCCGCGTCGCTCTTCTGTTCTTCATTAGTTCTGGCACATCACAATGAGCAACGATATGAAATGGGAACAGCAAGATCACAGAATCTCAAAATGTTTTACTTGCGACATAACATTAAAAAAAACTCAAGTCTTTCATTCAATGCACGCGGATACTCCTCCAACCCCAATCGCCGACTTATTCAGTTTACTAATCCAACCCCAATCGCCACAAGAGGATACTCCTCCGCTGCTTCTTTGCCAGTCTAATAAATTACAGCTACTTTCTCCTGATAAAATTGATGGATTGGGGCTTGCACCTGTCTAAGCTGGCTTTCCCACATCATTTGACTTCTTCAGCAGGTGTGCAATCATGTTATAAAACTAAAATGAATACAATAACAACGAATAAAACACCAATACACTCAAACAGGCCTTAAGCAAGTCTCCTTAACCCAATCACCAAGCTGCAAAGTCCACCAACAAAAATCCCAAGATCACATCTTTACTTAACGAAACCTCAAACCAACGTCGACCCACCAACCGACACAGCCTTCCAGCAAATTGGTCACTCACCTCATCGTCCGATTTATCGTACATCCCGCAGCCACGACCCTCTTCCACGTCAGCATCTCACGTACCACCACCGCCAGAAGTACGAGGGAGGAGGAGAAGATTCAGCGATCAACCGGCCGAAGAGCTTGATCGGCGTGTCCGACGACGGCTCCGGGATTGATTTTTATCGTCCAGTCGATCGAATTTTGTTTTTGGTTTAGGGTTTGAGGCATAGTTATTAAAACCGGACCAGACTAGCCGGTTCAACCGGTCGAACCGTGAACCGCTGGTTGGTCCGGTCCGGTTTCACTAAACTTAGTTCTATGCATTTAGAACCGGGTTCAACCGGATCGAACCGGTGAAAACCGAATAAAACCGGTTTAACATTTAATTAATGTAATTACTATCTTAATTAATAAAATTAACCATAAATGCTAATAAAAACTAATATAGACTTGCTACGAATCAATCCACAGATCTTCATGATCTATGACAGCCCTCGTCCCACTATACTATGTCAAGATTGATGACTTTTTATGCTGTTACTTAATTATATATTTAAAATTATGAGAAATCAGACCTCAATCGAACCGGTCTGTGCCACCGGTTCAACCGGTAAATCAAAAATCAGAGCTCGCACCGGTTCGACTCCCGGTCTGATTTTAATAACTATGGTTTGAGGTATTGTTTTCGAGCTCGATTTAGGGTTTTAGATATCTTTCCTTCTAATTTGGGCAGGAAGGGATGACATATAATAAAAATTAATTTCTGAATTTATCTCTCATTTAGAGAAGGACAAATTAGAATTCAAAGATATTTTGATCAATTTTTAATTTTTTTCTTCTATTCATCCAAATTGTTTTTGTACTAAAAAATACTTAATTTTCCCTTTCCCTTTCCCTTTCTTCTCCTTCTCCCTCATTCTCTTTCTCTTCCCCCCAAGGCCCCAAACTAGCCAAGTCATCACATTGGGCGAGTTTCAACCATGAGTTTATTTTGTGGATGTTAAGATTTTTGCTCTTTCTTTCTTTTTTTTCTCTTGCTTTTTCTGTCCTAATCATCATCTCGGCGGTCCAATTTGCAGTTTGGGCGCACTTTGGAATCAAACCGAGCCAAAATCGAATGGTTCGATTGCGGTTCAATTAAAGAGAGAATATTAATTATTTTATTTTATAATTTACTTTCCATTTTTTAAGTCACTGGTGAGAACTTTTTTGCATGATACCATAATTAATTGGTACACAAATATCAAATTATCAATATAATTGAAGCGGCCAAAAATATATATTAATGATGTTAAATTTAAAGTTTCAGAGAATAAATATATTTGTTGAGAATTTCGGTTAATTAATAAGAGAGAAAACGGTAAAGAGTACACAAAATATAAAGAGGTTCGGCCGTGTGACTACGTCCTAGGGAGCAAAATAACAGTTGTGTATCATTGAGTGTATCGTACCCTATTAGGTTAGGGTTATATGGTATTTATAACAGTAATCTTATCCCTACACCATATCACGGGTCTTTGCCTCGCAACCCCAAACCTACTTAATTATATCCCACAACTACTAGTCTTGTTGTCACAATCCATTGAGATTCAGTCATATGTCACTTCCTGCATTCAATCTCAAGCATCTCACCCTTTCAGTCAAAGTCCTGTTCAATCTTTCTACAATATCATTCTGTTGTGGTGTCTTGCGAACTATGAAGTACATCTAAATCTCATTCTTCTTACAGAATTTCTGAAATCGTGAATCTATATACTCTGTGCCATTATCTGACCTCAAACACTTGATCTTTCTTCCCGTTTAACTCTCCACCTTAGGTCTCCACAACTTGAACTTGTTGAAGATTTCATATTTCTGTTTCAAAAAATGCATCCAAACTTTTTTGGAGAAATTGTCAGTAAATGTAACATCATAAATAGATCCACCAATTGACTTTTCTTTGACAGAGTCTCATACATCAGAATACACATAATCAAGAATCCCTTTAGTTGTGTATTTTCCAATTTTGAAACTGACTTTGGTGTGCTTCCCAAGAACACAAAACTTTCAAAATTCCAACTTGCAGCTTTTAACACCATGCAACATATTTCTTTTATACAATTCAGTCATAACTCGCTCACTAAGATGACCATGACGCATATGACATAACTTTGTGTTATCGTAATGTGACTAAATAGAATGAACTCCACTTACAACTGCACTCCCCAATAGTTTATAAATATTTCATGCAGTCATCTTTCCTTTCATCACAGTCAACACACCTTTAACAATTCTAATAATTTCTATATCCTCATTTGCCTTAGGAATAAAACCATTCATGTACAAAGTGCCAAAGGAAATCAAATTATTCTTCAATTCAGGTACATGTCTAACAGCACATAATGTTCTCATTATTCCGTCATGCATCCTAATTCTGATCTAACCAATACCAGCAATATTGCAACATCTATCATCACCTAGATAGACAGAACCAAAATTAACTGACCTGCATGTGGAGAATCACTCCCTGTTGGCGTGATGTAATGTGATAAGAGCATCTAGAATCAAGAATCCTAACTTCCACAAATTGAGTAGTTGAAACCAAAAGAATATCGTCATCGCTGCAATCAGAATCATTTTGTGCCACATTCACAGACTTTGATGGTCTTTCTATTTTTCTGCTTCTTCCATGCTGGGCAGTCCCTCTTCATATGTCCTGGCTCCTTGCACTTGTAGCAGATTCATCTTCTTAACCTTTGATTTTGATTTTGACTTTTGTTTTCCAGAACCATCCAGATATTCTCTCATGGTCTTTACTACTCTTGACGTACAAACTGCAACTTGTGAAGAATTCTCCACTACATTTTCCCAGGTGTTGGGCCAATAAGACTGCAGTAATCTCTTCAATTTTGATAGTTTCTTTTTCGTACGTCAGAGTGATCACCATGTGTTCGTAAGAAGAAGACAATGAACACAATAAGATCATTGCTCTGTCTTCATCCTCAATCTTCTCCTCAAGCTTCGCGAGATCCGTGATGATCTGATTGAAGACATTAACGTGCTGAGTCAAATCACTCCCTTCCTGCATTTTCAGCCTATACAGTCTTTGCTTTAGATAAAATTTATTTGTAAGAGATTTCGACATAAATTGGGACTCCAACATCTTTCATATTTCCATTGGAGATGACAGGCTCATTATGTGATACATAATCTTTTCCACCAAACACACTCGTATCGTTCTTGTAGCTTGTTGCTATATATCCTGTCAATCCTCATCCTTCATTGATTCAGGTTTCAAAGCTTTTAAAATTTTTTGTTGCGCTAATAGATCCTTCACACTTGTCTGTCACAATCTAAAATTATCGTGACCATTGAACTTGACCACTCCCAATTTAGCGCTCGAGATAGCGATCTCAACTTTACTCTGATACCACTTGTTGAGAATTCCGGCTAATTAATAAGAGAGAAAGTAGTAAAGAGCACACAAGATTTGACGAGGTTCGGCATTGTGCCTACGTCATCGAGAGTAAAATAGCAACTGTGTATTATTGAGTGTTTCGTACCCTATTAGGTTACAATTGCATGATATTTATAAGAGTAATTCTATCCCTAGACCATTCTACGAGCCTTTTGCCCCGCAACTCAAGCCCACTTAATCCCGACCCACAACTACCAGTATTGTTGTCTCTATCCACAAAGATTCAACTCTGTCACTTCCTACTCCACTTTGACATAACTCCTTTATCAGTATATGCGTTATACCTTACAATATTATTTGTAGATTTTTGTGGGTCAAATTTTTATTTTAAACCCTTTAGAATATTCATACAGAGATGATAATATTGAAATACATGGTTTCCACTAAAGGAAAAATGAAATATTTTCACAAAGGAAAGAAGGAGATAAGACATGGAATCAATTTGAACACATATAACAATCATAGTATAAATTTTTACAAAGAAGTACGTACGAGCAATGGACATGATAGTTGTCCATTCAGATTTAGATCAAATAATTTTTAAGTTGGTGTAAAAATAATAGATTTTAATATTTGTACTCCCAATTAAGTTTAAAAATATTATATTTTTTATTTTTGTACTTCATTATGTTTAAAAAAATTGTACCCCAAATTAATCTTAAAAATATTATATTTCTTATTTTTATACTCCATTAAACTCTAAAAAAATCTTTTCACATCCAAAGTAGAATTTCTAGCTCCAGTACCCATACGAGTACATGTACCTTCAATAAGTTATAACCATAAACACCGATGAATGACAAAATTCAAACCAACTCAACTAGACCTGTTCAACTACAAATAAGATAATATAAAAAGTTAATCACATCAGATTTGAAGTGTGCCGGAATAATAATTTATTAAAAAATAATAATTGTCCTCATCTAATTATAGAGCTATTTCTTAACATTAATAAATCGAAACACCCTGCATAAAAATCAGATTTGCACATATTATATTGATTAAAATTCAAACTATACATAGAAATTGAATTCAAAATGTATGTATTCATAATAATTGAATATGTAAAATATAAAAATCTAATTTGACGAGTATAATTTCAATACAGATTCACTATGATCTAAATTTAGCATCACTGAAACTAAAACTCTAATGTAAGAAAATATGTAGAAAATTTACATTTAATTCAGCTCCCATTTCATTTAATTATTATTTCAGCCTTGAAAAGAGCATCTATCGTATCATCTTTCTATTCTGTGACCTGGTGAGAAATAAAATTTAGTGCATTAAAAATGATATAATTTTAAAATTTATTCACACTGTATCTTTTATATAAAATCATTTTGTTTTGCACAAAACATTCATATTTCACGTAAAACAATCTATATTTTAAGTTAACCACTTTAACTATAAATTATTTTGACTGTACTGGATATGGATATGTGTTAATGACATTGGAGGGTCATATGATTGATGTCATTTGGCTCTTTAACTAAGCCTAAGCTTTTAATATGACTTTGAATATAATTTTATTTTATTTTAAATTGTTTAGTAATTATGAAAGATGTAATTTTTTTATTATTATATACCTTATTTTGGATGTTATCTTCTTATAACTTTTTCCTTCAAAATTTACCATCCAACCATAATGATTTTTTTCTTCTAATTTTTCCTCTCAATTTCATTTCAAAACCGCCTCCCTTAAATTAATTAGACAGAGCATCACTAAAACTAAATCAAAATTCTAACTAATAAAATCATTAAAAAAACAGTTCCGCCCTTCTCCCCCAAGCTCACAAACAAATTGAATTGTTAAGATTTTATTTATATTTAGGGATAAAACTTAAAAGGGGTTCTGAACTATCACCACTTACCTAATTGCGGTTAGAAGTACCACAATTTTCAAAAAGGGTGCGATGAAAAAAAAATTGGAATGATTTTCTAAAATAAAATTTATCATTACATTTCTAAACTAATATTACTATAAGAATTAGATTTGTGCGTAAAAATTACGTTGTTTGGTTATCAAAATAAATTATATCATTTTGCGCACATAAAGAAAACAACATCTTTGATAATCAAACGATGTAATTTTCACACACAAATCTAAATCTTATAATAATATTAGTTTTGGAATGTAATGGTGAATTTTATTTTAGAAAATCAGCCCAATTTTTTTTCATCGCACCCTTTTTAAAAATTGCGGTAGTTCTGACCGCAATTGGGTCAACGGTGGTAGTTCAGGACCTCTTTTGGGTTTTCCCCCTTATATTTATAACATCATCTTCATCATTATTGGTTTATTAAAAAAAGATTAACATTAAAATTATATATTTATTCATTCAATAAGAGATCTATTATATTATTTAAAACATATTTTTAAATAAGTTTATGTATATGTAAATGTTTGAACACCCTCACAAAAGTTATTCTTACTATTGGAAAGAGAAAAAGTATCAATGCGATCTCTCTATTCAAAGTAATTTAAAAATAACTTTGTATGGCATGGTATAAAATTTTTTGACATGTCATTTCATTTTTTATTTTTTGTCATAATGAATAAATCTTTATTCAACTTTATATGGAAATATATTAAATACTTAATTATAATAAAAGACACAGTTATTATTATAAAGTTTTATTGTAAGCCTAATCCAAACAATTAAAAAACATAATAAAGCGGCGTGAAAACTATAGCTCGGTCAATAAAAAAATATAGTAAATTATAGATTTTGTTTTAACAATAGTTTAGAAAGTTCACCACAATCAATTAAAAATATAATAAACATTAATAAAGCATCGTTTATTATTTTAAAACGAATGTAATATTTAATATGTAATATTCATCCTCTATAAAGAATAAGCCTCGTGGAAAATCTTATCATAAACTGCTTCATAAATGATATTATGTCAAAAAAAATGTAATTACTGTTTAATACTAAAAAAGAAACAATTCAGAATTTTCTACGAAGTTTTAATTAAAAAGGTGTAAGAAACATTTTTTTGTTATGATTTCATTCACTCACATTTTCAACATATCTATTCGAGAAGTTAAAATTGTTAAACAGTATCTCCAATCAGTTAATTGACGAACTTTACAGTCTAAAAACCATTTCAATATTTACACTAGACATATTGAAAATAAAATATATTTTATTAAAAGTCAAAAGACAAACATTTATGGACAGAGAAACATTAATCTATTAAAATATTATCTCAATCCCAAAAGTGGACCAAAATATATATATAAAAAAAAACCATCTGTAAAAAGAAAAAATCATCTGAAAAAATCAAAATCGTGTAAATTAATTCCCCCAAGAAAAGCAATAAATCCCCAAATCAACCAACTCAAAATCATTTCATTTGTACACCAAAGCAAGCAACTCCCTCTTCCTCTCCTCCCCAATACTC
>NQLW01000095.1:5173517-5218684 GCA_002312845.1 Kalanchoe fedtschenkoi
ACCGTGGATCCCATAACCAAATTGTTTTAGCATGCTCTCCGAGCTTTTTAAATTATACAAATCGCTATCTAATTATCAGTACGAGAAAAATCGGAGATGTCATCCACGCTTTGGTTAAATGAAACTGTGGATTCAATTCCCGGTTTGCATTAGCATGTTTTCTGAGATTTTTGATTATACAAACCGGTAATTCAATTATCGGTTTGAAAAAAACTGGAGATGTCATCTACACTAGGTTAAATAAAACCGTGAACCATCATCAAGTTTCACTGCATCACATGAACCACTCACAACTAGCATTTGGATTGATGCCAACTTTGCAAGTGTGCTACCTTTCATAAATACTTAGTTGAAACATGGTTTTTTAGCCTCTTTACTCTTTGAAGAATATCTCATGATAATCAAAATAGACTCACACATATCCATTTTTATTGTGATTATGTAAGGAGTAAACGTTAGAGAAAAAAAATAGTTTTTGTTGCCAAAATTGACTTGGCAGAAAACTAGCTGTAAATTTAGGGACAGTATTCCTTGTTATGGTCAAAATTGATATTTTCTAATAAAATTTGTATATAATTAAAGACTTACCGAAAATTATTCAGAAAAATATAATGAAAAAATGCATAAAAAATTTGGTCGGAAAGTGAATGAAAAACATGATGAAAAAGTTAATAAAAAAGTTGATCACAAGGTACTCACAAATTGACTGAAATTTTAAATCGGGCAAAATTGGCCACAAATAGATGGAAAATAATTTTGGCCATAAAGTGGCCGGAAAACATGTCTAAAAAAAATTGGACATAAAATAATGAGAAAAATGTTCGTTTTCCATTAGCTAATCAGACTCCACATGTATTCATTGATATCAATTATTTACCGTTTGTCAACTTCAACCCACAGTTTGTTTTTTTCTCTCAAAAACAAATAATTGGCAGGAAAGTAACTGAAAAAATTAAAAAATCATAATCGTCGTAAGTTGGCAAGAAACTGTCCAAAAATGCTTATTTCTCATTGACTAATTGAATTTCACATGGATTCATCTAACACCATTTATTTATCATTGATCAACTACATCAAACATTCTTTTTCTCCCTCCACAAATGCATCTCTTTCTCGACCCTCTATAAATAGAATCTCATTTCATTTTATACTATTCTTTATTTATCTATCTAATTCTTCTTCAACTTGTGACACACACAAAAACTCATTTACTTTTACTCTTCTTTTTTACTATTTTATAAACATAACAACTCCACCATCATTTAATTCTATTTTATTGAAGCAACCACACGCAGTTGAAGATAACTCTCATACACAACTCATTATTTCGTAGAACTTCCTTGAGTGACAAAATTAAAAGCACAATGACCAACTTTCATGATAATAACATTTATTAAATAATTTATTTTTCTATATATGAATAATTTTTTAAAAAAAAATTAAAAATTTTGATTTTTGAATTGAATATTTCATTTCAAATTATAAAATTTAAGTTTGAATTTTGGCATGAAGACACTTTTTTTTTAATTTTGGCCAAAAAAGTCACAAACTAGCAGAAAATAATTTTGGGCACAAAGTAACTCAAACTGGATGGAAATTTAATTGACCACAAACCAGCAGAAAAATATTTTTGACCACTCAATAAAATAGCACTAAAAGCTAAATAAAAGTTGCCACAAAATGACCAGAAAAACATGTTATCTGCAATTGGTTGGAAACCGTCACCAAATAATGACCAAAAGTGGCCAAGATATATTTTCAGATCCTCTTTTCGGTCACTAGAAATATAACGAAATTCATTTTTACAGTCAATTTCTGATGACTTCTGTGGCCAGAAAAGTGTGTAATTCATAATGAAATTTGACACGCATGTATTACAACGTCGTTAGAGATAGAAATCAATATGTGTAGTTTGCCCATTCTAAATCATCTTTGAAGACAAGATAATCATAGAATAAGTGTATGCACTCATTCAAAACTTCTTACTTGTTAAATTGAACTAAATCCGGCTGTTATGATATAATTGGAGACGTCATAGGCTTCATTCAAATTATCAGCACCAACTTCATATAAATTTACACTTAAATATCTACCAATCAATATATCATCAATATTCGCTCGTGGCCCAAAAACTGCCAAGCTAAATTTTCGACATCCTCATCTGACAAGCTAAATTTGTAACATCATAAACTATCGTTGTCTCTACTATCATATTCACCAGCAATTCCTCAATCATTGTTTCTAACATTCCATTACGACACCATTAAATTTGTATATTTTGATATGCACGGTTATTCGAACTTCATACTAAACAGAATTACTCTCTCCGTCCTTTAATACATGTCGTTTAAGATTAATTTGAGTAGATTAAGATGAAGTATATACTAGCGGTTGAACAAATTTAATGAGTGGGTGGTTGGTGTTTTTTTTTAAAATCCGTGCAAAAAATAAAATTGATAGATTATTACTGGTGATAAATGATTTTTTTATTGACTATGATAAAGAAGTGATTAATGTTTGACGTTTTAAGATAGTTGTTGATATTAAATACGTATTGAAAATTGTTAGGTGACAAGTAAAAATGAACAAAAAAAATTTTGATTAACTGACATGGCCAGAGAGAATATTCATAACCCTTAAAGTGAATTCATCACCAAATTGATGATGACGACGACTACAAACTTGTTGTACGGACGAAGACGTATAAGATACATAGTGAGGATTACAAGTCATTAACTGATAATTGAAATTCATTACCATATTAATAACTACAATTATATATTTCATGACTGGAAATTGATGACTAAAACAACACAATTCATATTTCTAAAGAATATACCTCATCACCAAATTCAACATCAACAATAATCTTAATCAAAATTTATAATAATAACAAATAAAAACACTATAATTTAAATATATAAACTAAATAAAATTTCAAATTGATGACTTGCCCAACAAACTAACACGAAATCAACAATCATAGAAGTACATAAATTGTTCGAGAAAGTTATGAAGAAAAAATTAGAGAAATTGAAAAAAATCACCGTTCACATCTATAAATTTAAATTGAATAATAATAATTTTAACTGTGATTTTAAACAAATATCACTATCATGAATTGCAACTTTTAACAAATTATATAATTTAAAAAAAGAACTTAGCGGATATATTATGTCAGGATATATCAGCTAAGTACTCTAGCGACAGAAATGATATCGTTTTAGATTATTTTTTTGAGATTTATGATTTCTAAGTTTCAGAATTTTTATTGTTTTAGGGTTTTAAAGATTTTTTGGTTTCAAACTTTCATATTTTTAGTGTTTTTTTGAATGTTTCAAAACACATCCAAAAATGATGTCAACTATAAAATTTTAAAAATACTAAAAAAAAACCCTAACCCCCCAACCTTAGAAACCCTAAAATATTAGAAATTTTGAATCATGAAATCTTGAAACCCCTGAAAAATGTTCAAAATGAAGTTATTTTAGTTGTTCGGGTATATATCTTATATATCCTAACAAGATATATTCGTTTTTCCCTTTAAAAAAATATCAAAACAGAAAGATAAATAAAAATTTTAGAAAAAGGTATTTTGAAAAGAAATGACGCGTGGATAACTCTACAAACATAATAACGTGGAAGACTTGACCCGAATCAACTCAAAATAAGCTTCAGCTAGCACACCTTCCAAAACCAACAAAGAAAGCATAGAAACAAAATGGCAAGCCAAACTGGTTCACAGAAAAGAGTAATGTTTAGGCTATGTCGATCACAAATATATGGATCACTCAATCAGAACGTGACACGTGTAAACGTATTATTGATCGAAAATTAATTTAACTTTTCAAATTAACATGTGACATAATACACAATTTCAGATCAATAAACACTATCATCTCGCTCAGGGAACTTGTTCTCACCAATTATTCCCAGCATTGCCAAAATCGTCTCTCCAATTCAATTCCAAATCATCAATATTTTTTTTTCATAATACTAAGAAAGTCATATAAATTCAATACCCGGATGACGTCACCGTTCCCGTCACCTTCCTCATCTTTGTCGGAGGATCTGGCTTTGGCTCTTCTCCTTGTAAATCTGCATTCTCCTCTTCCTGGCCTGAGCCGAAGCCAAGGCCCTGTTCACGTTGTAGTCCATTGCCAACCTCATCGCATCCGACGGCTGGCAGCGCTCCACGTTGACTGCCTCCTCGATTGAGAGGTTCAGATCCGGTAGACCCGCTGGGGCCATTTTGCTTCTGCTTCCAGCCGCAATTGCGGATGACGCTGGTGATTGGGACGAGGCCATGAAGCTGCTCCATTGGATTCCTGGGCGCTGCTGCAAATGAAACGCCGTCTGCTGCTGCTGATGCGGATAACGAAGATGTTGCTGGTGATGATGGAGTGTTTGTAGAGGTGGTTGACTCAATCCATAAATTATCTGCTAATTAAAATATTAAATAAAAATAGATTTATTTATTAAAACAGAGTAATTTCAACTATATTAATGGAAAATAAAATTCAAAAGAGAGCAGAGATTCACAGTACCACTTGTTTTCTGAGTTTGAGCTCCACATTAGAAGCTCTGAGGTTGTCGAGATGCCGTTTCACAGCCTCCATCTCCTGGAAAACACCAACTTAATTAATTTAATTGTAAATATTTACAAATTGGAGATAATGTGACACGAAAGAAAAAATAAAATAAAAAAGTAATCAATCTTTTTTCTCTGGCATTGTGAAATGAGAACCAACCTTAACCAGCGAGTCTTTCTGGTGAGTCAAATCGGTCAGGCTCTGCACCAGTTCCTCCTTGTTCTGCAATTCAGCGCAAAAAGAAAAAACAGAGACATCGCAAATTCAATCAAATCTCATTCCTGACAGATGAAACAGTGGAATCTGGAAATTCAAATCTCTCTAATAACAAAAACCCGGTTTTGCAAAAATCACATCGGATTCGATTCAGTGATTGAAGGAAGATTAAAGGTCGGATTTTTTGTATGGGATAAAATGATGATAAGTTTTTCTACCTTTCTTTTGGGAAATGAAGCCAGAGATGGAGTTTTTGCCTTGTCATCTGATTCACTCAGAGAGAACATGAGCGGCGTGGCGGGACTCGTGACGGCGTTACTCTTCGCCGCCGGTTCGACGGGAGGCATGGAGACTGACGGAGGTGGCTGCTGCGGCGGAGGAGGTGGGGCGGGCTGGGATATGGCGGATCTCCTCCGCTTAGCTCCCCAGGCGGATGACGGCACGGAAAAGTCGCGAGCCGGGATCAGTTCCAGCAAATCAACGAGAATTTCGGCGACCGCGACCTCATCACCATCCCAGTATGATTCCGAGCCGAAGACCCGTTTTCCGATGCTCTGTTTCATGGTGTGAGAATGTCCGATTGTGTATCGCCGAGTGCTGATTTGGGATTTGAGAGAGAGAGGGAGAAGGAGAAAGGTGTGGACTTTGAAGAAAAAAGGTCATGGAGTAGGAGATGGGGAGGTGGGTTTGTGACACGTGGCATTCTGAGGTTGCAAATGGAAGGTCACTCTAGGGTTTTTGGTAAAATAATAAAAACTGATTTTCAGTTGCGCTCCTATCCTCCTCTCCAAGGAAGGGCTTTATGGTCATTTCATATCTTGATGCAAAACGCAATAAACCTCTCTGTTATTTTTGTCAAGTATTTGGATTTCATTGCCATACTGGCGCAAGTTTCTGTATAGAGAGATATTTGGGGACATACTGAATTAGAAGTTGCTTTTGTTAGGTCACAATTTGAGTCCGCGGAGACTCGTCAGTGTTCTGAGTTGGCAGTGTAATTCTTCTTAATCTTGCAGTGAGGAAATGAATAGAAGACTGACTTGCGGGAAAACTAACAATGTCTGGAAAACCTTTTACAACACCTTGACCAGTGAGCACTGATCTCTTGGAAGCTACAAGATTGCTACTACTTCTACTAGTGTATAGCTTACTATAGAGGATAAACATGATAGCTTAGATGTGAACATATTACAAAGGATAAGGAAGCTTTCCAGTAGAAAAAGAGGTGCCGCGGGTCATGTCCGGTAGATGGATGGTGATGGGTGTTTCAGTTTTGGAGCTTTGAACGACGATGAGAAAAGTTTTGGTGTGCCCGGGATGGTGTTAACATCAGTCGTTTCTCTCTTTATGCCTCTACTTCCCTATAAAAAAAAAGATACATTTAGGCTACACATCAGTTGTTTGAAATCTGAAATAAAAATTACTCGATGAAACTGGCTAAGATGGACTTAAACATGCCTGAAAATAGTAAGACTGGCAGATACCAATTATAATGCCTCTAATTCACAATCGGATGAATCACTAATGGGAAAAACAATACGAACCAAGTGGTGGCACATATCAATATTATGCATGATTTAGAACGAATCCGACACCTCTCATATGCTTTGTGCGCAGCGAATCAATATAGAAACGATTATGCCTGTGAAATGCAAACACTAACAGTCTAACACTGTAACACACCCTTCAGTTGTTAATGACATTATGTTCAGACAGAAATGCACTTTGGCAACAGTATTCACAAAGCTAGAAAAAACAATCAATGCACAAGCAAGAGCAAAGGTTTGATTAATGCTTTCCTGCAATAGAAACAAGAAACCCAAAAGCTCGAAAATCAAGTAAACCAATTAAATTTTTAGCACCTTTTCAGAACGGCTAGCATGATTGGACTCCTTTGGATGAAATTGTTCTTTCTTCACTTGAATGCCACTTCTACTCTTGTCATTGTTCTTAGACCGTGGAGGCGGTCTGCTTGATTCAGGAGAGCGGGGTCTCAAGGAAAGCGTCGCTGCAGCATCTCTGGATTTTCTAAACGTCTCCAACTCTTTATTTACTCTGGAGAGTTCATTTCTCTGGGCACCTGCATCAGCCTCCATCTTAGCAATCTCACTTTCTAAAGCCTTGATAGTTTTATCCTTCTCACTGTTTGTGGACTGCAGCTCCTCCATCCTAGCCACCAAATTTGTAATTTTCTCATTTGCCTTATCAACTTCATCAGCCTTTCTTCTTAATTTATCAGCATAATCACTTTCCAAAGTCTTAAGCTGGTGACACACAAAATCCTTCTCAAGCAAGAGCCCAGAAACCTCAGCTGTTTTCTTCAGTGAGAGTTTCTCATTTTCTGCTCCTAGTAACTGAATTTCACTTTTCAAGACATCAGAATGTGTATCTACAATAACCACACCCTCCCCAGCCTCGAAACCCTTCTTTTTGCTGCTTCTGGTGCTATCTCGTTCACTCAGATCCTGAAAGTTACACCAAGCATCAAAACACCATTCCCAGCCAGCAACCATCCCATAACCTAAATGCAACTATGAATGACACGTACTTTTGACTGGCTGGTTTTCTGATGAAGCGCGTCGAGATAATTCTTGTGATCCTCAGCCAATTCATTTTCAGCATAATCTGCAAGGCATTAGATCGAATGATGAATAAAACCAGCCAACAAGGCAACAAAAATCATCACAAACAAGTTATAAATGATGAGAAGAATTCATTTTTGAAGCAGCAGCAATCGTTGTACCAAATTATCCTTGATCCCAAATCTATCACAGATAAGAGATCGATCGCTAATTATAGTTTTTAAGAATGAAGTTGTAACCTAGCATTAACTTCAACCGGGCGGTCTCTCCCTGCGCCGAACCAGCTAACAAATCGGACTTGGCTGCCTGAAGCGAGCGTACGCCGTCTTCAATAGCCATGTCGCACTTCATCTACGAAACCAATTTCATAAATTCGAGCAAGTCCCTGAAAGCCCCAAATTTCAAAAACCCTAAAAGCCCCAAAATTAACATAAACCCGGTGAAGCCCAGAAATACCTGAAAGATCTGATCTTCAGCGGCGCGGACGACGGAGGCCCACCATTCGTGCTGCGTCTTGATTCGGCGCTCAAGAAGGTTCCTTTCCTTTAAGAGGGTTTCGAGGTGTATTTGCTGGGTTCGCAACAGGTATACGAGGTTGTTGTATGTCCGATCCCACCTTTGCCGTTCGGATGAAACCGGAGCCATTTTCTTCGCACCCATTTGGGATTTCAGCAGCCAATTACGTTAGCAAATTAAGACACTGGGGAACAAGTTCGGCGAGAGACTCAGAGAAGAAGATGGAGATGAAAGATGCAATGTCGATTTTTGGAATGATGGGGCTTCCAACGGTCGACTTCTCAGCGTAGTTTGGCATAAATAAGGGCTTATTGTTTAACTGCGGCCTTACTGATAAATATTAGGGGAAAATTCAAAAACGGGCTCTCAACTTTCGCGTTTTTCAAATAAGGGACAAATCGTGAGCTCGTCAGTTAATTTAAACACTGTTAAGCAATATTTAAATACTATTAACAGTGTGAGTCCACCTACTTTTCTTCTCCGTCATCCTACTTACCTTCTTCCATCTCCACATCAACACCACCACAATAAGCTGTCACGGATGGGGAAGGAATCAAAATCTGGGCTGGGTCTCTTAAAAGCACCCATTCGGATACCCATCATATGAGAAATTGTCATTGCAGATTCATTCCTCTTCTATTTGATATAAATTCAGGCATTGATATGTGAAGATTGTAACTTGAGAAAACTCCACTGATTGTTGGGAATGAGATTGTTCAAATTGGTTGTTACAGATTTAATTATTTCTTTTTTTTGTGGGTTTGGTCAGAAGCTTTGCAGAAGGTGTTTGAGATTAAGGTTCTAGGGCTGGGGCATACAATGTTAGGGAAACTGTGAAAGGTGTTGTGTCGGTTGCAAATATGTTCTTCTTTGCCTAACTGGAGAAGATAACCCATGGTGGGGTTTATAATCTTTTGACAGTTTTGTATTCTGCTGTTTCTAGGAATTTTGTAAAAAATTTCAACATAGTAGGGCTAGAATTTCTCATATGCTTTCAGCTTATTGTGGTGGTGTTGGTGTGGAGATGTAAGAAGGTAAGCAGGATGAAGGAGAAGAAAAGTAGGTGGGCCCATACTGTTAACAGTGTTTAAATATCGGTTAACAGTGTTTAAATTAACTGACGGAGCTGACGGTTTGCCCCTTATTTGGAAAACGCGGTAGTTCTGACCGCAATTGGGTAGGACACGATAGTTCATGGCCCCTTTTGAGTTTTTCCCTAAATATTATCACACTCCTTTTTAATAAGAGGATCCATGCTACTAAATTTTATTTTATCTCATAATATCTTCTTTTTTAGAATTTGTATCTAGGGCAGCGCCGGAATTTGATGTCAGTCTCCATACTACGTCGTTTAGGCTAAATTTACTCAAAAGTCACGTGATTCTCTCCATGCTTTTCTCTTTCACCAATCTCTCCATACAGACTTGGGTGTGTGGACTTGGATTGGCGAAAGAAAAAAAACATGGAGAGAATCACATGACTTTTGAGTAAATTAAGCATGAATGACGTTGCATGGAGACTGGCAGCAAGTAGTTGAGCTACCCTGGATACAAGTCCCAGAGTATGCAAAAGAAGAAAGTGAAGATGACGCCTGTGAATCGCATGGTATGAAAGAAGAACGGTTGAAATTGGTCAAAGAAGCAGAAAGAGGGTCACGTGTGTGTGGAAGAATTAAACTTCAGCGACGTCATATGAAGACCGACAGCAAATTGTTGCGCTACCCCAAATAAAAGTCCCTCTTTTTTCACCTTCAATTCATTTTATTTTTTAAAATTTTTTATTTCATATTTTAAAATTGTAAATAAGTGTCTACTTCCTAAATCTGATTATTTCACACAATTCCATTTTTATAAAGAAAAATTCTATAACAACCCTGAATTATTACCTCTTACCTAATTGCAGTTCGAACTGTTGTCATTGCCAAATAAGATGCAAACCATTAATTTTTCTTGACACAATTAGTGAGACTAAATTTTTGTTGACATATTCAAAACAACGTAAAAAAATAAAAAACATAAAATGTGGACTCAACAAAAATCCTCCTCCATATCTCCCTTGGATCCCAGCATATTTAATCAAACTCCATCTCCACATGTCGTTCGCTGTTTCTGGCAGTTTCAGGCAATTATGCTGCTTTGTTGTTAGGTTAGTATGGGATTGAATAATGGAAGAAATGAGAGACGTGTGCTACAACCTCTCTTCTAAAAGGCGGCCGCCTAGCCGCCTAGGCGCCCGATTAGTCTCTGGGTGTTTTAAAAACGCACCGCCTAGCGCCTAACGCCTAATTATTTTATATATTTTATTTTTAAAATTAAATTAAATTTTATAGGTATACTTTTATAATTAATTATTAAATATATTATTAATATATATAACTCCGCCTAACCGTCCGATTAATCCTTCCGATTAATCTCCGCCTAACCGATTAGTCGCTAGGCGTTACGTCCACCGCCTAGGACCGCCTAGCGCCTTTTAAAACACTGGCTGCAACTATGACAAACACAGGGTAATAAGTTGGAGGGCTCTCAAGCCTGGGTAGAGAAGGGTCTCCTTCATTCAAGTTTGGTTGCAAAGTCCATGAACTCATTTTTTTTTATGAACAGTAGGTATTTGGGGAGCGAGAACAGGGGTAGTTGGTATGAGATTTGCGACTGAGCATGTTGTTGATGATTTAGAGAGTTCTCCTAAAAAGTTTCCATCGGTATTTCAACTAATTGTCACTGTGAAAAATGATGTCTTTTCCGGTCAAAGAAGTGGCCAAAAGAATGATCGGAATATTTCTAGAATTGCCTTTCCAATAGTCTATCGGTAAGATTTTCGGTCTAATACTAAATGGCTAGAACTGTGACGCCGGTAAAATATCCGGCGGTTTTCGGTCATTTTTTTTCAGTCATTGTTGGGTATGTTTTGGTGAGTTTTGAAGGGAAAAGTTTTTCAAGTCAGTTTCATCAAATTTCTGACTAATTCTCAATAGTCGAAAGTTTGTGCAACTCTTTTGACCAATTTCTGGCCGGTCACTTTCCATGTATAGTTTGCGGCCTCCTTCCGGCCACTTTTAATTATTAAATAGTTTATTTTAATCTTATTTCATAGACGAAGAACTTGACATACATCGACATTGATTTTCATTTGCACTAAAACTAAAGTGAATTTTTTTCAAGAGTACCTTGTTTTGGTTGTTTTGTATGAAGAATGTCTTATCTTTCGTTTGTTTGTAAGAATAGCCTACTTTTTAATTTCCACTGGTAGTACCAGCGGATTGTCCATGTCACGTATTGCTTACACGTTGGCACACATGTGGACTAGCATTGGCTGTGATTAGACAATCTGCTGGTAGTACCAGCGGATTTGACAGATCTAAAAATGTCAGTTCCTTTCTTTCTTTCTCATTCGGTGGAAACCTCTTCAACTCTATTCCGCCTTCGACCATCCCTGCCGCTGCCATCGCCGACAACGCCACCCCCACTGTCCCATTGCTCCACGCGTCTCGCCGTCCCTCTCGTATCGTCCTGACTAGGCCGTCCCGACGAGTTATCCGTGGAGGAGAGACCATTCCCACAACCCACTTGTTTATGTGAGTTTAACCTCATTTCAATTGATTTAGGGTTTGCATAATTAGAAATCGAATTGTTTAGATGATCAAGTTCTGATTATTAGGGAATTGGTAAGAATGGAATCATGTTTGTGCCCTTTGTTATGGTTTTCGTTAGGATTACAATATTTTGATTAGTGTTAGAACGGCGAGGGTTGAACTGTGATCAAATTTGCATTTGAATTGTTAGGATTAACAATATCAATTACTTTGGGAGAATGCTAAATGAAATTTTTGTAATGGTTTAATTTCATAGCAATGGTGCCAATAAAGGCTAAGTTTGCCGGTGCCGTCATGGGGACCTTGGAGACTTTAAACCATGAGGTGTTCAATGAGTATAATAATGAACAATTAGATATGTTGGAAGATGATGATGATGAAGCATATGAGTGGGGCTGTACTTATTCTTCAGTTCTGGTGTTGGGAGAGACTACCTCTCGGCAGATCGCACCAGACATCGCTGCCCATAATTCCATCAGATGTTAACGTGGAGCCTCTATTTCTGCCGCCGATCTCATATGGGTTTGCATAAAATATAAAATATTATGTAGCATATGTAATTCATGCTAACATATTTATCTTCTTTTGTACAGATAATGTGGAGGGACGCGTACTTACGCACAGTCGCCTCGTCAAGTTCTTCTACATTACCGAGACTACATGGACAAACAAACGCTCGATGAGGTTAGATGGGAGTCAAACGAGTCACATAGATTCTAGGGGATCAACCTCTTTTGCATACATGAGTCATACATATGGACTGCAGAGGTTCCTCCTATTTGTTTCGCTTTCGTCGAGTGGCATTACCCATCACGGGTAATGAGATAATTTGGGTGGCAGCTCACTATTCTAGTTCCACCATGTGACAGACATACCGAGTTACATAAGATCACCCGACGTAATGGGAAGCTTGATTGGCGAGTTGAGCACGCGAGGTTGATTTTCATATGGGAGCACCAAAGTGATCACCTTATTACCAGCTCAGATGTCTACGATAAGGCTGTCCACGACCACTATGCTGTTTGGTACGACAGGATCACTCGTCCTCTAGTACAGCCACCGCACTTCCACGTAGATGTGTATCAGCCTACGACTTTGGATCGCACATTGTTCTGAGTAATGCTTAATTTACAAATTCATTTAATACTGTTTATATTTAACAATGTATCTAACTTATCGTGCGTTTTATCATGTTTTAGTTGAAGACACTTGTCCGTGCTTGTAAGGCGGCAGCTGACATTTTTCTGGGAGACGGAGAGCGGGTGAAGAAGATAGCTCATGATCTTTTCCATACTTGTCACAGTGATCTACGAGACATGGATAAGGCCGCTTTGGTGCCCGTTACCTAGTTTAATTCATCTTCGATCAGGTATTTTGATTTCATTATAGTCATATCGACGTGTCTTGTATTTATATAATTCACGCTAATGTTATTTTTCATAAAATTGCAGTTGCAGGACCCAGTTCTGAATGCGGTGCATCGTCCGAGATAATACTAGAGTCACAACCAGAGTTAGAGGAGGATGACGCCCATCTTCCATCATTGTGCCAATGTTGGTTGACGATATTAGATTACATTAGATCATCAGTTTATATTGTTCTTCTTTCGGTATTTTTATTATCATTTGTGTCTTTCAAAATTTGAGATTTTGG
This sequence comes from Kalanchoe fedtschenkoi, assembly GCA_002312845.1. Taxonomy (NCBI): domain Eukaryota; kingdom Viridiplantae; phylum Streptophyta; class Magnoliopsida; order Saxifragales; family Crassulaceae; genus Kalanchoe; species Kalanchoe fedtschenkoi. Next base: position 5,186,669 of record NQLW01000095.1, read on the forward strand.
TCATTGGTGATCATAACTTTACGTATTTTTGTAGAATGAATGTTGTATGTGGTTGGACAAAGAAGGGTTAAATGTAAAAGTCATTCTACAAAAACAAAATCCGCTAGTATCACGAGCGAATTGCCTAGTCACATCCACATGTGCGCCAGCGTGTAACATGGACAATCAACTAGTAATACCAGCGGAAATCAAAAAGTAGGGTATTCTTGCAAACAAACGAAAAGCTAAGGCATTCTTGATACAAAACAAGCAAAACAAGGTACTCTTGCAAAAAATTCAACTAAAGTCACGACTACATATGTCAGTAATAGCATACATGTCCTTAAAAAATGTTCAGCGAAAATAAGAGAATTGGCCGGAGAGAAGAGAGTTCATCTGAGAGTAAAAAGTTCATCAGAGAGAAGCTACTAGAGAAACAATACACGCTTATGTTAGTTTTTGAAAAAAATTGAAAATTGATTGAAAAAATGAATTTCGTATGGATTTCATATCATTTTTTTCTTATTCAGTTAGCAATGAAAACATATGTAAAAATTAAAACATTATTAAAATTGAATTAAATTTTTACCACCCTTCATTTTTATCTAAACCGAACATAAAATTTCATTTAAAATTCCCTCTCATCTTTATCTCTCTCAATTTATTCCTTTACCACACACAACCTAAAGAAACTATACTGTGAATTTAATAGCACAAATATGAAATTATATGAATATAAATTCATTTTCATCTCCTCATCAAAATCTTGAAATTCCATAGTTTATAATCCCCTCCAAGATTGTCCAATGAAACCCGAATAGGCAGATTCTGATTGATTACTTAAGGAGGCAGATTTCAGTTTTGGGTAACTATTCGCCTCCCTCTCCAAACCATAATTAATGGCTTTCTGGGTAAATTTCAAGGTTTCCATTTCAAAGCTATTTTATTTTATTTTATTTCCTTAGCAAGACAACTTCGCACAGCAGAAGAGAAATCCGAATCCACTGGTTTATTGTCCTCCGAGATATCAGAGCATCAACATCCATATGGCCGCTTACAATTCTCCCACTAATCAACTTGGCAGCAGACTTCACTGTTAGTGCTCCACTCGAATCCTAGGTAAGTGATCTGAAGCTTGTCAGTTGCCTGGACTGTTGTCTCATTGGTCATTAGGGCTTGTCTCATTACCATGCGAGGATCTGAAACTGACCCATGATCTGATTTCACGAGCTTAGTTGTTCTTCAGCGTCAAAATGAAAACTTTGGTAACTTGGTGGACTGTGCTTGTTGTTGCTGGATGCATGTGATGTGGATGTTTAGGCTGTGACATATTTTGAGCTCTTTGGGCTTGGCATGGCTTTGTTTGTAGAATGCTGATCAGTGTTCTTGTGGGATACTTTTACACTTGCATCTTCTCCCCCATTTATCAGTCAACTAAGTCCACCTAAGAAGTACTCCGGTTAACATTGGCAAGCTTGATTAATTATGTGTTTGCTTATCAAATGCAGACATTCTGGACGTGGTTTTTAAAGTTTGGAGATGGGTTTGAGTGCATTGGATTCGTATCACAACGGAAAACTGACTGAAGATGAAGCAATGTCAGACAGTATCAGCCTCGATGGCGCTGAGATCATGAGGGCTTTTAGTAGACCTCCTAAGCATATAAACACGGATGGGGTGAAATTCTCCGAGGAATGGTCCTTGGGTGACTCTCCCAATAGTTTGCTGCCATTGCATTCATCTTGCAGTCGGGGTGGCACTCACTCCCCAAATGGCAGATCAGGCTCAGCTACACCCACGGAAAATTGCTTTTACGAGCCACATCCAATGGTGAGTGAAGCTTGGAATGCACTGAGGCGCTCGTTGGTTTTGTTTCGTGGACAGCCAGTGGGGACTATCGCTGCGTTGGATCACTCCTCGGAAGAGCTCAACTACGATCAGGTGCCGTTAACGCCTGAATGTCTTAAAATCTTTCAATTTTAAGCTTAACTATCACTATGATCTGTTACCATTTCCTCGGTTCTAAATGAGTTGATCTCAATCATGGGCAACATAAGCATTCTTTGTCTGAAATTGTACTCTCAGGTATTTGTAAGAGATTTTGTCCCAAGTGCTTTGGTCTTCTTGATGAACGGGGAGCCTGAAATAGTGAAGAACTTCCTCCTAAAAACTCTCCGCCTGCAATCATGGGAGAAAAAGATTGACCGCTTCAAGCTGGCCGAAGGAGTTATGCCAGCGAGTTTCAAAGTACACCACGATGCCGTTAGAAAATCCGAGACCCTGGTAGCTGATTTTGGCGAAAGTGCCATTGGAAGAGTGGCTCCAGTGGACTCTGGGTTCTGGTGGATCATACTACTTCGCGCTTATACAGAGTCAACCGGAGACTCCACCTTGGCTGACTTGCCCGAATGCCAAAATGGTATGCGTCTCATCCTTAGCCTGTGTCTTTCAGAAGGCTTTGACACCTTCCCCACGCTGCTCTGCGCCGACGGCTGCTGCATGATTGATCGTCGAATGGTCAGTGCCTTACGATCCCAGTTTCTTCAGTTTTTGATAATATTCTGTTTAACTTTGTGTCACTTTTCACAGGGAATTTACGGCTACCCTATTGAAATACAAGCGCTGTTCTACATGGCTTTGAGATGTGCCTTACTTCTGCTGAAGCCAGACAGCGAGGGAAAGGACTTCACTGAGAGAATACTCACGCGGCTCCACGCCCTCAGCTACCACATTCGAAACTACTTCTGGCTGGACAAGAAGCAACTCAACGACATATACCGATACAAGACCGAAGAGTATTCTCACACTGCGGTCAACAAGTTCAACGTCATCCCGGACTCCCTACCTGACTGGGTGTTTGACTTCATGCCAGACCGTGGCGGATACTTCATCGGAAATGTGAGTCCTGCCAGGATGGATTTCAGGTGGTTCTGTCTGGGCAACTGCGTTGCTATTCTGTCGTCTTTGGCTACGTCTGAGCAGGCTTCAGCCATCATGGACCTTATCGAGGAGCGCTGGGATGAGCTGGTGGGTGAGATGCCCCTCAAGATATCCCACCCCGCCATAGAAGGCGACGAATGGAGAATTGTCACCGGCTGCGACCCCAAAAACACAAGGTGGAGTTATCATAACGGAGGGTCCTGGCCAGGTGAGCTCAAATGAATTTGACTTTGATCTTCTTAAGCTTATATTGAACATTTCTGCGTCAAATGCAGTGCTGCTTTGGCTGCTGACGGCGGCCTGTGTCAAGACGGGCAGGCCTGAAATAGCGAAGCGAGCGATTGAGCTTGCCGAGAGCCGGCTGTCGAAGGACCAGTGGCCTGAATACTATGACGGGAAGCTGGGCAGGTACGTCGGGAAACAAGCGAGGAAGTGTCAGACTTGGTCGATCGCTGGCTACTTGGTGTCTAAGATGTTGCTCGATGACCCTCGTCAGCTGGGCATGATCTCTCTGCTTGATGAAGATAATCATATGAAGCTCCTCATGAAAAGATCTGCCTCTTGGGCTTGTTGATAAATTAAACTCTACCATTTCCATGCACGATGTACATCTCTGGGGCTCTGCTGCCTCTCTTATATTTATTTATTTTAAATTTATTTACCAGGTCAAATGCATTTCTAGTTTCCTGAGTTTATCAAAACATCTACATCATCATTTGATTTAATTTAATTATTTGGTTCTTTCAACTAGCTTCAAATTTTATAATTATAATTTTGATTTTTAAATAATGTAACTACGGTATACGTTTAATTAACTAAAATATAAAAGTTTGTTTTCTTTGACTCTGTCGGGCCAGGTTCAAAAGTTCGATAGAGTAGGCACATTTTCCTTACTTTTTCGCTTATTTTCTCTTTCTCTTTATACATCATTCCCTTAAGCTGTGTTGGATTTAAGGAAAAAGTAAAAAAAAAAAATTAATAAAGTGATGTTTTCATGAATATTCTGGAAGTGTGTGTGAGTTGATCGCTTGAGTGTGACATCACTGTCACCGCAAAAAAAATGAGATGAAAAGTTAAATGGAATTTTATATTTGATTTTAAAAAGTCATATTGTGTGGTTCAGGGAAATAAGAAGAACACCAATAATGGAGTCATATTGAATTTCATCTTTTTTTTTTATTTGGTTATAGGTGGAAAGTAATGGAGTCATTTTAAAAACATTGTACACATAAAAAAATTCTAATTTTCTTTATTCAATTTTTCGTTAACCAAACAAAGAATTTATTATAATTTTCTCTCAAATTTTAATTTTCCGCAAAAATTTTCATAAATACAAACACACTCTTAGGCACACAAAAAAAAACCTAAAATTTTTGAGTAAATTAATGAATGATTTAATACTTTTCATAAGATTTTCACCTATCAAAATAAAATAATATATAAACAGAATCCATTTTCTTTCCCTTTTTTTTTAAAATCAAACATACAATTAAGATATCACCATGTATTCTCCACCTTCAAAGCTTTAATATGAAAATTATAATAAATGTTATATGTCACGTCAAGAGCGGATCTAGTAATAATATTAAGAGAGGTCAATTAAAAAAATATTACATTATGTGAGTATTTATAATATATTTTCAATTTCAAAGAAATTATTTTGATTTTTAAAAGATTAATTATGACTGTTTTTGAACTTAATACTATTAAATAATACATAAAAATAAATACAAAAATATATTGTACTGAGATCGTATGAGCTCCTTCACAACCCTTCCGTCCGCCATTACGTTAGTCTCACATAAATAGTTGTAAAACAAAATGTGTTTATTATGAGTGAAAATTTATAAAAATAAAATTTAGGGGAAAAACTCAAAAGAGGTCCTGAACTATCGCGTTCTACCCAATTGCAGTCAGAACTACCGCGTTTTCCAAATAAGGTGCAAACCGTTAAATTTTGTTAACACTGTGAGTATGAATTAACCTCCGTTAATTAACAACAGATACATTACTCCGGTTTCTCATCTGCTGCTTCCTCCTCTACCGCCTCACGCTTCTCTCCTGATCCGTTTTCTCTCTCTTCACCGCGCCTTCCTCCGTCGCCGCCCCCGCCGCCACCAAGTCCACCTCCTCCGACCATCCGCAGCCAAACTCCACAGCCTGAACCAACACCACCACAGCCATCCATAGCCTGAACAAACTCCGACTCCCGTTCCATGGACGCTACCGAGCTCCAGCTTGTTGATTGTTGGTTGCAGGAGGAAGAAGACCCCAGGTCCGCTCCAGACCGCAGAGGGCTGGGAAAAGTTCACCGGAGGGTTTTTCTTTGGAGGAATCTCTGGAGTCATCTGGGCTTACTTCCTTCTATACGGCCTTAATCTTCCTTACTACGTCAAGTAGAGCTTGTCAGTTGGGATATGATGTGCTTGTATATTGACGACTGCTTGTAATTTCCAACGCTTCCTATCTATTACCCTTGATCTGAAAGACCAATTCCATAATCATGAAACATATGATAAGTGAGAGTGAGTTCTTCTAGAATGAAATTAAAATTGAAATAAAGAACTTTACTTGGTAATAAAATCCAAGTCAGAGAACGTGTTCCCTGAATTAGCATTCAGTGTATATATTGATACGGTAAGGCTGTGTTCTAGCCATTGTGGTACCCTTAGTGCTTCTAAAGAATTTCGGTCCTCTCATCGACTTCGTTTCCAATTCCGTCCGACTCCCGTGCATATTAAGCCATCTGCTTGTTGGTTGAACGGAAAAATCCGCGGCCGCCGCAGTTGTCGCCTTCGTCGGCTGGTCGAGCATTATCTTTTAACGTTTGGATTAAACATTTAACAGAGTTTATTATCTGTTAACGGAGTTTTAATTTCCGTTAATTTTTTAACGGTTTGCACCTTATTTGAAAAACGCTGTAGTTCTGACCGCAATTGGGTAGGACGCGATAGTTCAGGGCCCCTTTTGAGTTTTTTCCCTAAAATTTATGAATATTGCCATGTCCTATGTATTCTGAGTACTACTTACCTTTTCGACAATATCAACTAAAACTTACTTATTATGTGTTGGTGCACATAAGGGATTCTATCTCACATCATTATTGAGCTCAAACACTAACTTATAAATATAGTTAGAATCTCCAACTCATTGTCAATTGATTTTGAGTGTGAAATCAACTTACTAACATGGTATAAGAGCGGATTTTAGCCGCACCCGCGGATAAACCGGTCTAACGTGTTGATTACGTCCGTACGAGATTATTGATTTTGAATAACGATATGAGAAGATGGAAGATGAGGTAACTCAGGTTGCATCCAAACGTGGCTCTTTACCCTCGCCATTATGTTGGCTGTTGCCTTGCAAAATTAAGCTTAATTCCATTTATTGATTTATAGTGTTTCAAAAAGAATTTCATTTATAGTGTAAATATTAAAAAATACTTAATGAAATTTGATAATAACATTTTATTAAGATAAGTAATCCTTCTTTGATGTGGCCTCATTATTCACGACCCTTAATGAGCTTAATTAGCTCATCTTTGGCGCAGTGATAATTGTTTGTCGAACCAGACTTTTTAAGTCTGTGTTTGATTTAAGTAAAATAGTGAGGAAAGAAAAATTATACAGACAATGAATTCTTCACGGAATTCTTCATATATTTTTTTTTGGTTAGGGTGGAAAATTCATGTGAAATTATAAAAAAAGTATTTGTTTTATCAAAATTTTCTTTTTATTTTTCATCAAGATTTTCCTTTCGTAACTTTTATCAAAATCAAACAAAATTTTTTTTTTTCATTTTCTCTCAAAGTTTTCATTCTAAATATTTGTCATTCTAAATACGGCCTGCGACGTTTAGTTTCAGATTTTCGACCGGATTAGTGGATAGATAATAAATGATTAAATAAGGTCAAGTTAGTTCTTGGTTGTGTATTGCTATTTGTGTTTAAAATCGCTCTTGTGGGCGGGTATTAAATGAATTTTTTTCCTATTATTTATTTATGTGGATAATTATGGACTGGGTTGAGTTATATTGAAATAATTTGGGTTCGATTTTGGTTATAGAAACTAAATTAAAGTTGGATATGGATGCACAAAATTAAAAATTAAACTTATTTAAGAATATAAAAATTATAATTTTATTTTTTAACTACGGTTAAAAAAGCATTTTGAATTGAATGTGAATCTCACCTCTGCCGATGAAAAGTTAGTGCCGACTTATGAATAATGATAAAAGAAGAAATGGAGAGAAAATGACTTGGTTGGTGCTTGGTGGTGTATTAGAACTTAGAAGAGCCTCAAGGAGGGAGGACCACAACATAGAACAACAAATAATGAACTGGCTAGAGATTAAGATTGTTAGGTTACAGCTGTGGTGCACCCATTTCGATTTGGAACGAAGCACAGGTGCCTGTCTGGTTCAATCTCTTGCGCCATTGCCTAGGCCTCATCCCATTCGCCCAAAAACTATATAATATTCCTAGTGTGACGGTCTTCAAAGTGGGTTATAGACATCATCAATCAATCGAAAATTGTCACATGTTGTATTGAAAGATCAAAATAACATATCATAATTTATTAGTAATGTGTTCACATTAAAGAGGATGAATGGTGAATCTTGACAATCCACACGACTAAAATTCAAATCAAAAGCGGATTCAGAAAAAATATTAAGAGTGGTCAATAAAAAAATAATCATAAAAAATAGATATAAATGTTGTAATTTTTTTTAGAGAGATCGTTTTGATTTTTAGAGAGTGTATCATAACAATATTCCAACTTCATAACCTAAAATAATATATATACATAGATAACATTTTTCTGAGCGGGGTCATATGACCCCATTGAAGTATGTATAGATCCGCCACTGATTCGAATCTCCTGATAATCGAATGTATACGTTATAATTTATATTTAATAAAAAATGTGGTGGCTACTCAGAAATGATTCTTATATGAGTTTGTTCCAAATATACCTTTTATTATATTTAAAATCTTGTGATTTTTTTAAGGGAAAATGTAAAGATAATGAAAATGACATGGGAAAATAGTTAATAAATTAAAGACAGTTTTATACTTTTGCCGAAAAATTGATTACTTTGCCTTTTTTTTAAAAAAATTTGATATACTAGAATCATTTAGTTTCCCAAAGTATGGAGATAATTATTGATGGATAACATATAATATTTTATTTGTCGAATTTGTAAGGACAGTAGAAGAACCATACGGATTTGAAGGACAATGAGAATGTCTTGTTGCTTGTGGAGCATTTTCCACCTGTCCATTCTTCTTTTATCACCTCCAAAAGCTGCCTTAAATTGTTGATGCCAGCATTCACATATTCAGACGATTGGTGTAGGGCTGTCTGGTTTTATTTGGTATTCGATCCTTCAATACATTTAGTACATGCAACTTTCTCCTCTCATTTTTATTTGTCATATAAATAACTCTTCATATTTAGAAAATTTAATCCTAACTCATTCATTTTCAAATATTCAAACTTAATTCAATTCATTCACTAACCACGTTATTCTATAATTTATATAGCGTCAACATGATACTACAACACCATTTGGAATAGCATTCTTGTAGACACCAACATGCTAAATAAAAATTATTTGGAGAATTCACTTATTCCGCTAGCGAAAAAAGAAGAATTGAATCATGGCTTACAAATATAAATATTTGAGTCACAGTGAGAATATAATCAATTGAAGTAGTTCATACTCAATTTGGTATCATACCTTTTCTGGAGCGTGCTCGCAAGTATGATAGACATTGCAGAGCGGCAAGTGTGCCTCGCAAAAGTGCTAGTGATGAGGGAGAGACGCTAGACACACTTACAGAGAGGGCAAATGACACGAAAAAAGCATGATAAGAAATATGAAGTAATGATTAAGGGAAACTATGAGTTATTTTTTAAATGAAAGGAAATGATGTTTACGAGTTCCTTAATTGGTGAAAAGTTGCACATTGACTAATCAGATCCGGCTAAGGCCCAATGCAACTGGATTGACTGTACTGCGCCCCCCAAATTTCGAAAGGTCCCAAAATGTAAGTCCACTCTTCATAATTGTAATTTTTATATAAAATGCAAACATAGTGCGTCTGCTCGGCTGCTGCCGCCATTTTTTTTCCTCCAGGCGAGTCCCTCGGCTGACTTGTGTCTAATTCTTGATCTTCTTCCCCATGGTGTTGAATTTGATTAGCTTGATTATTTGCTATTTTACGGGACGATCAGCGTCGGGCTTGGATTTTTAAGCTGTGAGAACAACAAGACATAAGCCTCCAACTTTAGTAGCTTGATCCGCGGGAATCTGGCGAGCGAAGGTGAGTAGTGAAAGTAAAGGAATGGAGGACATGAGAATATGCGGCCTGGACAGGATTATTGTACACATAATAATTCTACTGCATTTTTCCACAATTCATTTTTTCCATTTAGGTGTTTACACTCCAATTTAATTTCGTACGGGCCTCGAAAATCTCTGAACCGGCCCTGCGACTAATGACGAAATACGAATTAGCTTTATTGAATTATAGATTGACTGACTTACAAATCTAGTCGTTTGAGTCACAATTGCAGTGCTAGACGACTATGGCGGTGCTAGAACAGATGGACAACTAGTCTGAAGACTACGTATTTAAGTTGCATGGTTACCTTTAATTCTTAGTCTAATTGCTGTCTGTGTTCTTTAGTTATTCTATCCGCCTTCCTCTGCCCAACTTGCAGATCTTCTTACTGAACCCCTGCAGCCTCAATTGATTCATATTCTCCTCACCAAGTTCGGCCTCGCGAGAAAATTCATATTAACAGTACAACATTTCATATTAAAATTAAAATTTTGGCAATGAAATTATCACATTGAACGACAAAATGGTCGTATTAATAACATTTTATGTCCTTTGCTCATCAATCCTCATTATTAAATCCAAACCTAACTAAGCGCGTTACTTAATCACACCACATGTAAACTACTCCACCGGATAATGAAACCTTAAGCACCTTTTAATTGAATATCAGCGGCGAATTAATTAAGTGTACCAAACCCATCTTAACCACTTATATATACTTAATCTCGTAAACAAACAATAAAAAGCACATATTTAAAAAGTTCGTTTTCATAGAATAAACTTGCATTTACTATCATTAATATACATATAAATCACATTTAATCACCGATCATGTAGATGTCAATTGAAAAATTTTCACGCATGGAAAAAAAATAAAATAAAACTCGGTTGAGTTAAGGATTGCAAACATGAAATAAGAATAAAATTTGAAGTTGCCAAGCTCTATAAAAAGAAAATAGTCTAAATAGTTAAAGTTTACACAAATAATACTCTTGAAAAAATCAAGAGAAAATATTAAGTGATCCTAAACTATCATCATTTATTCAATTACGGTCCAAATTATCCGAACGGTAAAATAAAGGTGTGATGAAAAAAATTCGTTCTAATTTAGTATATTATTTAAGATCAATTGATTTGATTCATTAATTACAATTGATTTTATTAAATTTGTTGAGGATTGACCTTGATTAAATAAATTATGTGAACGAAAAGATGTCATTTAATTTGATGACAAAATAATATAGTTTTTAAGCTTAGATTTAATTCTTATAATAATATTAATTATGAATGTAAATGTAAATTTGATTTCGGAAAATATGTCAAATTATTTTTTCTTCTATTTTTTTTACAATTCGAATAGTGCATATTATAATTAAAGAATGAGAATAATTCAACATTGCTTTTAGATTTTTTTCCTCAAAAATAAATGGAAACCATATTTTAAAAATGAAAAGGATCCCAACAAAACTTTACAATCAGAATTATAAGGTCACTCCCACGATGAGCGTATCAAATTGTGCTCAGCAATGATGTAGAAAATTCAGTATAAATCATCTTGCCAGCAATGTTTACTTTGTTTCGGGTATATTTTGGACTTGTTAGATCATTCTGAAATTATAATAATATCATTATATTTTCAACACGAATTTGACGATGACCGGAAAGTCACCCACCACGACCACTGCCAGAGACTCATCCCCTGCCCTGTAAAATAAAGAAATTCTTGGGTGAACACATTGTACTGGACTCTGGATTCATTAATGGGGTGACACGAATCATTTTGATCAGTCACGTGGCGCGTTGAAAATTCTGCACAATCCATAAGAAACCGTCGAATATCACTTTGACTTTTCAAAGTATTACGTGACATCTCTTTATTGGTGGTGTCCACGATCTACGTGGGTGAATGTATTCAACCAAAAATATCTCGCCTTATAAATACTCTTTACCTGTTGCTCCAACTCACAAACACAACTAAAGCAATAGCTCTCTGTCTGCTTCAAGCATACAACATATACCACAGCATGGCCACCTCCTTCAAGCTCTTCGCGGCGGCTCTCATCGTCTCTCTTCTCGCCTGCCATCATCTCGCGCTAGCCGAGGAAGATATTGTAAGTAATTTGTTATCATCGTAATCTAATCTTCATCGCTTCCCCTTTTCACACCATCTATTTCATTTGTACAACACTGGTTATGGTTTTGCAGACTGACGCGAGCCAAGTTTCGACAACCTCGTACTCCAAACTCGGTACGTGCTTTGCGTAATTTTGAACTTGATGGTGATCGATGATCAAATAAATTGCAATTCTGAATAGAAAGTTTATATTAAACTGCGGAGTGTATGTAGACTGCGGAGGCGCATGCAGGCGGCGGTGCGCGCTGTCGTCGAGGCCTAATCTGTGCCACAGGGCGTGCGGGACTTGCTGCGCGCGCTGCAACTGCGTGCCTCCAGGCACCTCAGGGAACCAGCAACTGTGCGCTTGTTACTACCAGATGACCACCCACGGCGGGCGCCGCAAGTGCCCATAAGCTTATCCATCCATCCATCTATATATATCGCCAGCTCTTTGTTGCTTTGCTCGTGTGTCGTCTTCCAAGCTACCTATTTTGTTTTATGTCTTGCAGATCGAGTTACATATGAGTTCATGTACTTTTGTTTGTGTTTTGTCTGTATGTGATCGATGCCTTTGTCTCTCATTACAATAAAAGAATGCTTTCGATTGATCTAATGATTTTGAGTGTTGTCTAACAATTCTACAATAGCGTTATTATCAAGATGGAGGAGTGTGCGGTCTTTGAGACATAAAAAAAAGAATGCTTAGATGCATTTTCACCGCGTGTCATTTTGAACAGTCACATAATTAAAAAGTTTAAAAATTAATAATGAATCATCATACTTCACATTTAATTTTCAAATTTCACGCCCCATCCATGTCCATTCCAAAAATTTCCTTCACATATTGTAATTGTGTAATTAGAGTGCACTACTACAGATTGGGGCTTATTACCACTTTATTCGAAGGTTTTCACCACGTTTCACAACCGTGGTGAATACGACCGTCGTAATTGATAAAATACAGAGCATCGTAATAGGTGGTCATAGATCATGTTCAAAACGATAGCCGTTTTGATCATTACTTATAACCGCATTTTTAACACCCAAAGCATGATAATAGACTTGATAAAGAAATGGTGCCGTCTTTTTGCTTAACCTATTACCACACTTGTTTATAAAAATCGTGGTAATAAGTATAGCGTCAATTGCATACGCATCAATTTCACGCTTTATTTGATTAATTATCACGATCATAATAATAAGCGTGGTAAAAAATAAAAGTGTGAACATAACCAAAATCTATAATAGTGGTGAAGAATATGGTGTCATGATGGAGCTCGATATGTCAAGCAACGTTTAAAGAAGAAAGTAATTTGTAGGTGAATCATATTTATTGAGTTCGAAAATTCTATGAGTGTGTTTTCTGTGGCATTTTAAAAAATGAATTTATGTTTTGCTTATTAATACATGAGGTTTGATGCTTCAATTTTCCAAACTCGATAAAGTTCATTTCCATCAATGAAAAAAAAAAAACTACAACCTGGGAATATATTTAGTGAGTAGGTGAGGAATGTCAGACTGATCCTATCGCCAGCCTACAGTTTCATTATTTTATTGTCCGATTCCATTCGTGAGGATTACTTATACAAATGTCGGACCGGACCACATATACATATGTTGCTTTATGGCCCCTACATACACTAATTATTTATTTGGATAATGATGTTAATTAGACCTCTTTCAGATCTCTATTATTGCCGAATAAGTGAGCTGGCCCAACTCCTCATTTTTGTTTATGGATATGGGGTTGAGGGTAAAATACAGGAAGTTGAGGGTAATTATGAATAAACATGTAGAATTACACATAATCATGAACTGGATTATTAATATAAATTTTAATTAAATATGATTTGAGCTATTATACATGGGTTATTGGCTTCAAAAGCCCAACTTCCCCCTCAATAAATGTAAAAACATTACTATAACTTCTACCATGCTAATATTCTTTTATACATTTTATACATGATAGATAGTTCATGGATTTATGTCTATATCAAACTTGATTCGGGATATATTAATTAAAGTTACGTATGAGTATCTGATCATAGGTGGAGCCACGGGGAGAAATAGGGGTAGTAGCCCCCGAATCCCACGAAAAATACTTGTCTATGTAAACAAAATGTTCACTATCAAAATTTCACTCATTCAGTACATTCAAAATAAACTCCACTCGTTTCAAATGGTGAATATTTTTTTAAGTAAACTGATGTTCACTGTCAAAAGAATTTATCTAGATTCATAAAAAATCAAAACAAGCAAATTTTTTCAAAATTTATGAACATGTTCATCATTCAAAATATGTACAAAAATGGTGAATGTAATATATATTACAAAATATTCACTATTGAAATTCCACTAGTTCTGTACATTCAAAATAAACTCCATTCGTTTTCCATGATTGAGAGGAGAAAGTTAAAATACAGTAATAAAGAGAAGAGATAATCAAAATTAAATATTATATTTTTGAGTGATTTATGCAGTCCGTGATTAACTGGTGATTTCATTACCAAAATAAAGATTCAATAAGTGGGAGATTCAAAAAAATTAAAATATTAATGCAGTCATTTGATTAGATTAATTAATACAGTTTTAGATAACTAACAAAGTAGAATTAATAAACTTAAAAAAGGAAACAAAATGATTGGTCTACGTTTGTCCACAGAGGTTCTCAACTTAATAAGATTCTCAACTGATCCACCCTCTATATATAAATAAATATATATATATAATTTATATTCTTAATTTGAATTAAATTTTTAATTTTGCCTCCCAAATTCAATCAAAATTTTAATTATGTAATTTTGCCCCCTCCTGAAAAAAAATCCTGAATCTGCCACTATATCTAATACCCATTATACGTATAATATGTGGGGTTTAGACATCATACAGTATTATTCTTCAGTTGCGGTGAAGTGAATAGACATGGCAAAACCTTGTGAAAGTGAAAACCTAATCTAGCTTGGGAGAATCATATCAATTAGGGGTACATGTTCCATTAATCAGTGAGGAAAATGGACGTGGATCCACTCCAAGAGTACCCATCAAAATCAGGCCAACTCACAGCCAGCCAGCCAGTTATCAGAGAAATGGTTTTACCTTAACCTTTACACCCCACTTGCACAATTATGAGTAAACAACATGCAATATACTTCTGCCTGTTGGATAAAATAGATCATTTATTATGTTCAAAAAACAACTGTATGTGAATGGAAAATTCTTAGTTTATCAATCGAATCATCGCATGGTTTGCTTTAGAAGAATATTCGTCCCTCTATATGTGCGTGAGAGTTCAAACAAAATTCTCCTTAGTATAAGATGGTTACAATCTCTTCTCAACACACAAAGAGAAGAGACCTCCTCGAAAACTTCTTCATGTAGTCAGAACCAACATTCAAAATCAAGAATGAAAGTATGACTCTCTTTCAAGTTTTCTCATTCATGTTTCACATCACCTTCTCCTCATTGTTCCCATAGTGAATCCGATTTCTCCTTTAAATAAAAGAAAGAAACTCAAGGAATCAACGGTCATCATTCTGTGAAACATAATGGTCATGCCGTGATATGAAACCGTATCTTAGATTTCTCAACACAATAAATAAGAAGTTGTATTTATCTTTTACCTTTATGTTGACTTAAAACAACAAGATAAACACACATCTATTTAATACGTTGAACTGAGAAAAATTGAAAGATAATCAAACCGAGTAAGCATGATTATTCGTAGAATCAGCTGCTCCTAAGATCACATGCACATGAACCAAACAAAATAAAATAAAAGAGAATTTATCAGATTTACTTTTATTTTTAAACCGCTTTATCTAAGGATTTCAACCCAAAAATTTGGCTCGTATCCATTATAGATAAATTTATTACTCAACATGTTAGTTCAATACTCAATTATCGTAATTAAGATTAAATCAGTGGCGTAACAATTGGGTGGACAGCTGTCCACCCAGGTTCAGATCAAACAGTTCAATATTTAGTATAAAAATAAAAAAATTTAATTTTTGTATCCCCAATTAAACTTAAAAATATCACATGTTTTATTTTTGTACCCCGAATTAAAATTTCTAATTCCACCGCTAAACTAAGCTATTAAGTTTAATTATTGAATCAAATTCCAACGCCGCCAACAGGGCTATAGTCTAATGGTTTCCTAATCTGATCACATCATTCTGTTTGAAAAGGTTTCAGGCAACTCCATCTCAATCCATTAACAATGTTCCGGTTCACTTAATCACTTGTCGTCTGGATACCAAGTCAATGTGTTCATGAATCAAGTATTAACTTTCTGCCAAATCAAAAAAGAGGACGGTGCTCTGTGATTTCTTTTGAAATTTTAAAAAGCGTTTTGATTTATCTACGATCATGGTTCCAAATGACGTTCGTATAGTTCATCTAAACATAAATTTCAAACATAAATTAATTATTGGACGGTTTAAAATTTGACGTCTAGATGATTAATTGTTTGAAACTGTAATATTCATTTTCAGATATGTATATTTTCACAATTAATTATTTATATATATCATTAATATATGTATAACTCCGCTAATCATCCAATCAATTCCACTATCGGTTAATTATGAGGCTTTCAATTCAGCACCCAACACTATCTAGTACTCCCTCTGTCCTCTTTTACATGTCACTTAACTGAATTTTTTTGTCCACTTTTACTTGCCACTTAACAATTTTCAATGCGTATTTAATATCAACAACTACCTTAAAATGTCAAACATTAATTACTTCATTACCATATTCAACAAAAAATACATTCTCCACCAGTAATCATCTACCAATTTTACTTTTTGCACGAATTTTTTTATAAAAACAATAACCACCCATTCATTAAATTTATTCAACCGCTAGCATTAACTTCGCCTTAATCTACTCAAATTAACCTTAAACGACATGTAATAGAGGACGGAGGGAGTACTTCTTAGAACATTAATTATTGAGTGATCCAAGACAATTAAGAAATTCAGGGATCAACCATTTTGCGACTTTCATCTTACTTTTGCTTGCCAAAACAATATTAAAACTTACTATGCTCCTATCAGTGTTTTTCTATTATTCAAAGTATTCTTCCCTTGCTTAATTTGTCATTCTATTCTATGCAGAGGCCGACAGGGCCGATCCTGAAGCTTGATCCATGTGGGCGCAGACCCAGGATTCAGTTCTTGTAAGGGATGAGTTTAGATCTTTAAAGGGGTCCATAAAAAAGTTGTAAAAACTAAAATAATCAGAATCAAATCTTCGCACACAGAATTAATTGGTAGCCTTTTAAATCAACTAAGCTAACTAAATCAAATAGATCTTTCCAATACTGAAAATATATAACACTTGATAATAAGGGGTCCATTTTTAAATTTCACCCAAAACCCACAAAAATTTAGGACCGGGCCTGATGGCGGAGCAGCGGGAGGGAAGTGGGGACAGTCGCCATCAAAAACTGATGGCTGGTGGTACTCTTCTCCAACCACATCTCAAATGACAAGCTAATAACTAAGGTTCATGTGTGCCTGGTTCAAGCTATGCCTAAACGAAAGCCCAATCCACACCAACTCATTCTTCAACCACAAAGCCAACGGAGTGCGCCCTAATTGAGCAGTTGAATGTGTTTGTTTCACGTCAGTGGCAGCCATTAACAACCTTCAATATGTCCTTCTAACCTCTTGAAGCCTTTGATCCAATATTGTACTTGTCAATGATCATCGTCATGCTAAATGCCTTGGTTCACTGCTACATACAAGTCTCTGCTGCCACCATCTCACACTTTCGCGAAAAGCATGGATTGTTGTATGATGCTAATGCGAATGGTGTAATTTGGAGAACCACACCATTCCGTTAGGGACGCTTAAACTATATGAAAAGGTTTATACACATGTCTGACTGTCAAGTCTCATCTATTTTTAAGGATACGTTGAACTGACGAAGTCAAAATTCAAATCCAATACAAAGAACATTCATTCATTATATAGGTAACCTGAATTTGGAAGAGATAAATACATAAGAAAGGCAAACTATATACATCATGCATTTGATTAGCGTCTCTACCCATGAGAGATTGATCAATTCAAACCATCTAGTCTCTTCCTAACTTCCGGTAATATATGTTTCCATGCTGAATTATGTTTGGGATTGGAGCCAATTAAGGGGCTGCCCAAGGCAGCTCATGGGCAGTGATCCAGTAGGGAAGTCAAATAGAGTTGCAAGGCTTCAAACTCTTGCTGGTTGAAGCAGATGTTGCAATCAGGCATCAACTGTTGGAGTTGATGGGAGGCCTGACATGTATCCTTTTCTCTACTTGTTAACTCTTGATTTTCCCTCTAATTTTTTTGCTCTCTAATTTTCCTCAAACCAAACACAGCCGAAGTGTCTATGATCAATCAATTCAGTACAATTGATAAGAAACTTAGTATGTTTCTTTTTTATATATTTCAATTCTCATTATCTATATTTAGTTGATTTAACATGTTTGTGAGTTGGTTTTGATTATATTCGCTTCCGATTACAGTTAAGTACCAAATATTGATCTTATATTTTGATTTCATTTGACATCCGAGCTTTCTTACAGACAATTATTTCACCAATTTAGGTTTTATGGATTTCGGAGATTTAAATTAAAGGTGATTAATTAAAATAGAAACTTTAAGAATTAGAGATTTGTTTTTAAATAAGGTTAATTAATTATGATTGATGTTTTATATTATTGTTTATTTCATGGTTGATTAGGGAAATTTTGGCCACTTATCTCTTAAAGCAAATTTGGTTTTAAAACTTCAAAAACAGTCCAATAATCATGTTTGTATAGTTTAAATCGTAAGTTTGAGCTAAATTCAACTCAAAGATATTAAAACTTTAGTTTAGAGGTTTTGAAACAAGTTTGTTTTCAAAACCTCAAAATTAGCCCACCAATGATATTTGTTATTTATATCCTAAGTTTGGGTTAGAATCAACTCAAACACCATTGGAACCTAGTTTTTGAAGGTTCTGAAACAAGTTTGGTTTCAAATTATAAAAATAGCCTCAAAATCATGTATGCGTATTTTATATTCTAAAATCTAGGCTAAAATCAACTCAAACATCATTATGTTTTGAAATAAGTTTGGTCTCAAAACCATAAAAATAGCCCAATTATTGTGTTTTTGTATGTCATATCCTAAGTTTAGTCAAAATAAACTCAAACATCATTAGAACTTCATTTTTGAGGTTTTGAAGCAGGTTGGGTTTCAATAACAAAAATAACCAAGAATCATATTTGTGTATTTTATATATAATTTTGAGAAAAAATCAACTAAATATGATTAGAACTTGATTTTGAAGTTTTAAAACAAATTTGTTTCAAAACCTCTTAATTAGCCTAAGAATCACGTTTGTATATTTGATGTTTTAAGTTTGAATTAAATCAACTCAAGCACCATTACAACTATTTTTGAAACAAGTTTGGCTTCAAAATCACAAAAAATAGTTCAAAAATCATGTTTGTGTTTTTTTATCATAAATTTGGCCTAAAATCAACTCAAACACCGTTATAACTTAGTTTTTGAGGTTTTGAAATATTTTATATTCCAAAGCATTAAAATTAGCCTATGAAGTAGATTTGTGTAGTTCAAATCATAAGTCTGAGCTAAAATTAAAGTTCCCGGAACAAGGAATTATATGAAAAATTTTCAATGATTTTGCGGTAACTTTCCTGTCATAATTTATTTATTTGTTGGAGACTTTAATCACATAACTTTTATTTCGGTCGTAATTTGGCCGAACACAGATCGAAAATTCACCACTAAATTTTTGTGCATCATATTTTTTTGGCAAATCATATATTTTTTGGTAGTGTTGGGTCTTTGACTAAAATAAGTTTTTGGACAAATAAATAAACATCAACAAAATGTAATAGTACGACAATTATCTAAATTTCGCTCTTTCACTTATTTTAAAATTTTTTTTATTTTAGTTTACACATAATTAGGACATTGTAATGTGCTGAGAATAAATAAATCATACAAAAGGCATTGATAATACCTCTTTCAAAATTGATGTTACACATGAACATAATAAGTGAATCAAAACACTTCTTGTTTTCTTATATTCACACAAAGAACTAATTAAATAAGATAAATCATAGAAAATTAGATGGTGATTCATATAATGCTGTTGTGCACTCTGAAGGATTGATACATTGAATTTTGTGAGATGCAATCCATAGAATTGATAAATATGGATGATAATTGTGTTTGAGCCGTCCCATTTTAGAGATACGTTAGTAAAACAAAATAAAAGGAGATACTTTAATGAGCATAAAATGTTAACATAAACAGTAACAAACTAAAAAATTGAAAAATAACATGTTATTGATATGTAAGTATTTTTATATAAACATTTATATGATTATCTTATATACTAGTTGTATTTACAATATGGATGGGTGGGGAGGTTAACCTAAATCGGGATTAGTATGGTGTGGGTATGACAAATATCATACCCTTAATCTACCCATCAAAATTTCTTCGGTTTGATTACATTTTTAATCACAGAGACCTTCAACTCAGTTCTTAACCATGTTAACCGGGACAGGGGCGGTATGAAGATGGATCAGGACGGTCATTGAGGTGATCGGCATTAACTTCGTGTTAATCAACAGGCTTATGATGTTGTTTTCCTTCGGGCATTATTGATGTAGATAAATCTCTTGAATCATTCATGTAAAAGATCTGCACACATTGCTCCATTATGACAAATAGATCTCTTTTATACACTTTTTGTTTGTTCCTTACAAGTGTGAATACAAATTCATCATGCATCATGTACTTGTTGTCGAATCAAAATTATCTTAACAACGAAATGTACATATCCAGAAAATTATTCTTTCATATTTTCTTAATGATACCATACTTGTTTTTTTTTTTTGTTAACATCAGATTTAACTTTGGTTGACGGAGTTTAAAAGTAATATAACAGAGTTAAAATGTCCGTCAATAAACAAATGGTTTACATCTTATTTGTAAATAATCCTTGTACTTCGTAACGGAATTGAGTAAGTTGTGATAGTTTAGTACCCTTTAAATTTTTTTTATTATTTATAATATATATTATATAATTGAAATAGTTTATAGTTTTTATATACTTTCTTTTCTTATAGTTACAATGGTGATTTCAAAAAAAGTAAATAAGTTAAAATGGTAGTTCCAAAAAAAAAAATCGTTATTTTTGCAAAATAAAAATATTTTTTTGTGTACACGATTTTCCTATTCATTTAGCCGAAGCTAAATATTAATGATCTCTTACTTTATTTAGTTCAGAATTGGACGTCACTTTACGTGTGACTCAACTCTCAAATAGTTAAACCCGACGAACACCGTAACTCCTTAACGGGCCGCAGCGCGGCCCAAAACGCGGGAACCGGACGTCGTACGAGTGACGTGTCAGAATCTCCCTCCTATGCAATCGATGACATTATTCATTCATCCGGGCACTCGCCTCCCTCTTTTCCCTCTTCAAAATTTTCTCTCTCCTCAAACCCTTTTCCCTCCAACTCTTCAAACCCCTAATTCCCTCTTTCCTCCCCGATGTCGTCGCCGATCTCCGGCGAACGCCGTCCCCTTCCGCTACCACCCCCGCCTCAGCCGTCCCGCTACCATTACCAGGCCCTTTGCCCCAACCAATTGCCCGCCGACGCCGCCAAATCTGCCCCCGCGCTGCCATCGCCTCAGCTCTTTCACTCCGATTCCCGCTCCCCCGACTCCAATCGTAAATTAACTGAAACGTCCATGAATCCCGTCGCTATATCTGTCGGTTTGCGCGCTGGAGACGGTCCTTGCAGCGTCTCCGATGCTCGTAGGTTTTCGGTAAGCTGGCGTTATGTACGGATTGACCTTTTTTATTTTTTATTTTTATTTTTCCGAATCTATGTGGGGTTTGGTTGGTTCGATCGGAATGATGGTTACTTCTTTCGTGCATGTAAATCTCACCGGTCATCAGTTTGAGTTTCTCTATTCCGGTGATTTTGTTTTTTCTGGATTTGATCTACTTTTGGAGTTTGTGCCGGTCGATGTTAAGATAGGGTTGCTATTTGGTGAAACTTGATACTGTTGAAATTGAGAGCTGGTAAAAAAATCTATGGCTGGCAGTAAGTCAATGTCTAATTTATATGGGTGTTGTGTTTCATAGTTCTATATATTTTGTGCAAATCTGCCCCTTGTATCCACTCATCTCAAGGTTATGCGCTGATGAAAATGGAAACAGAATGGTAAGAACAGAGGCACTGTAATTTTTTGTTTGATGTAATTTTGCCTCAGCTGAAGACTGAGAATCCAAGCTTCATTAGTATTTTAGATTGCTAGTTTTCTCTTTTTCTTTTCTGGTACTTATTTTTCCTTAAAATCTTCATCTGGATGGAAATGAAAGCGAAGGGTCGTGTGATGGTTGTGCTTAAGTGGGGAGGAATTAACTGATAACTGATCACACCTTGTTTCTCACTTTTGTTGAAGCAGACAAATCATGAATCGCATGTTGCTGGATATGGAGGTTCTAACGACCGAAGACCGGCTTCTAACGGCCCTTCAGTTAAACCAGATAGAAGCCCACCGAATAAGGATCAAAGCAAAATAAAAGCTTCTAAGAATACTAAAAATGGAAACCTTAAGTCAGAGAATGGTATACATTTATTTATTTGTACACATCGATACATGTTTGTGGAAGTCATCAAGGAGGGTTGTTGAATACATGCTGACTATTGTATATCTGGACTGTTGGCAGATTATCTAAACTCAGCCGTCAGTTGTCGATATGATAGTTCTTTAGGTAAGTATAATATTTGCTACCTGTTGTCCACTGTCTCCCCCTCACATGGTATAAACTGATGTTCATTTCCATTTATTCATTGGCTATTTATTGTTCTTGGCCTTCATTCATGAACGATGGTGTGTTGCAGGCTTGTTGACAAAGAAATTCATTAATTTAATCCAAGGGACAAAGGATAGACCACTTGACTTGAACTATAGCGCACAAGTGTTGCAGGTAGGTTTTGAATCTTATGTTTTATGTTGCTCAGAAACTTATCGAACAGTTTTTTGTAATAACTACCTGGCCATTCACATGATCATAAGAAAATGCTTTAAAAATGTATCTTTGATGGAGTTGTTTCCAAATTCAGGAGAATTCTTATTTCTTTTGAATCATTCAATCATTTCTCTATCTCGCCAGACAAACTCTTCCTCATCCATTGATTTATTCACACAGGTTCAGAAGAGAAGGATTTACGATATAACAAATGTTCTTGAAGGAATAGGACTAATAGAGAAGACTTCAAAGAACCATGTCCGCTGGAAGTATACTTTCTACATTTGACTTTGTCTCTAGTTAAGGGAATAAATTTAAATTCTAACAGAACTTTCTTTGCAGGGGATCTAACATAATGGGAGAGATGGATTTAGATGATGAAATAACTATGTTAAAGGTATTTCCATATCCTGCATTCTCAAAGCAAATCTATGCTTAATAAAACTTCTTGGCCTGATCATCAACTCCTCTCAAAATTCATACGACTAGCCTGCAGTTTCTATCGGTTGGCAGCCTCAATTGAACAGTTATATCTTCAAAGACGTTGGTAAGACGAGGGCTGGTTGATTCTAAAAGCGATTAAATAAACTTGAGCAGAAGACCAATAAAGAAATCAGTCGTTTATGAGCTAGAAAGGAATTTCTTTATCAGGCTACACAAAGGAAAACTTCATTTATTTCTTTAACTAATACTTCTGATTGTTATTATATACATAATAAAAACAGTCAAGATTAGCAGTGTACCACTGATGGCTGACGGTACTATTGTTTTCTATTTTCTTTCCGCTGCAGTAATGATGATTCGATATAAGTGACCACAACTACATTCTACTCTACTTCGCACAATTCATATAAACAACAACACACCCTCTATAGTTTTAAAGAATACGATTTGTTAGCCACTTCAAATTTACATTCATCGACCAGCTGTTGTGCCCAATTTTGCAATATATCTCAAGTTATAATGATAGATCTAGAGTTTTCTAGTTGTGCAGTTATAATTACTTTTATCGTTCTGATACAGGCTGAAATGGAACAGCTGTGTGCCATGGAATGCAGGCTTGATGCTCGCATTAGGTTTGCCAAATCAAAGCAATAGGAGAAAAGCACTTTCTGGTTGTTTATTTTACTATTGAGGCTGATCCAATTTCTTATAATTGACCAGAGAAAAACAAGAGCTTCTAAGGGCTATTGATGAAGATGAGAATTACAATAAGTATGACTTTTTGTACTTGGTTTTTGTTAGACACAATATGGTTGGATTATTGTTTGACATACTTTTCTCATCTGGCCCTCTCTTTTTTCCCTCAGGTACCTCTTCCTGACAGAAAATGATATCACAAGCCTCCCGTGCTTTCAGGTTGAATTTGTATACTCAGTTCTATTCTGTTGAATAAAGCATGAGGCTTATTTGCCTTCGTGTATCTTAAAGCTTTTAAGCTCGATGTGCATTCTATTTATCTCCTCAGAATCAGACAATTGTAGTAGTGAAAGCTCCACCTGCAAGTATGGTTGAAGTGCCTGATCCGGATGTGGTGGGTATCTACAGCAAACATAGTTTAATAAACACATGTAAAATTATTATAATCTTCTTATTTTATGTCTTGGTTGTTTAGCAGGATTTTAGTGGTCAGCAAAGACAGTACAGGATGATAATTAGAAGCACAAGAGGGCCTATTGATCTGTATCTGTTGAGGTAACTGTAACCTTTGGTCTTATGATTTCTTTTTAATGTATACATTTTGTGAATTAGTCAGATCAACACATGAATTCTCAAAACCAATATAATTATCTAGAATGTTGGCCCAACAAGACTAGTCCTAATAGTTCCCTTGAAGGTGGGTTCTTGAGTTTAATTAAGTCTTGGCCTGCAACTCTTTCTAAGTACAACATACAAACTGTTTCTTCTTTGTTTTATTGTATTCCTTGTGATTCTTCATTGTTTTATGCACTGTAGCAAAGTCAACGGTGTTCCTGAATGTGTAAGTGTTGAGTCTGCACAACCGATGGATGCATCCGTCATGGATGCCAGTAGCAAAAAAACTGAGTGTGCAAAACAATCATCAAGCTCCGAGTTGCCTGGGATCACTAAAATTGTCCCAGTCGAGTCTCAGGTAAGAATATTAGGTGTGCTTCTAAAATTGAGCTTAAAGATATGAAGTGGGATTGCTTAGATTGATCTCTATCCTGCAGAGTGATGATGATTATTGGTTCTGCTCAGATCCTGGAATCAGCATTACAGACCTTTGGGGTAAGAAATGATTTAAGCAATTCCTAAATGGTCCCTTGCTAGGAAACACAACAGTACAGATTTCACTCAGAATTGCGTTTTCTACAGATACAAATGGAACAGCATGACTCATATAGATCAGACTTTGGGGCATGTAGCAGCTGCGGGTGCCAGACCCTTGACAGCCAGTGGTGTAAGGGAAGAAAGTGTAATAGTGAAACTATTTAAGTATTATGTTAACGTACAGTTTGGTACCGATGACAGAGCAGCAGAGCATAGGCAGCCTTCTTAATCCACCACAACCACATGGGGATACTTGTGATGAATCTGAGGATTACAGGAGTCATGGGATCCCAGATTAGCAAGTGTTGTAGTAGAGTTGTTACATAAAATATGCTACTAGTACAGGATAAAATAAAAAGGTTTGCTGTGTGTAGGCATGTTCCCCCATCTGTTTTGAGAATCAGCAATTGGTCCCTTTTCTGAAACTTGTATGAAGAGTCTTCTGGTGAACAGCCAGCAGCATCAGTAGATGTTTTGGAGATTGGTATTGGAGTGTTGTTGGATTTCCTGGGTATTATTGGACTTCATATTGTGAATATAAATAGATTAACAATCTTCAACTTCAATTTTATGCAAGCCAAACTTGGGTGGTTTCTTTGCTCATGATCCTCCTACCCAATACGGTTGCTGCATGGTTATTCCGCAATTCTTATTGCTTATACTACTAATTTGTGTCTAGTCAATTACAAGGTGTTTCAGGTCTGGAACTACAAATTTGGTATTGTGAATATCGAAAAAGCATATCAAACTCTGTCCTGGGCATGTTTGTATGAGGAATCCTACCCACTGCTGTGCGTTTTATGCTATCCATATTCAGCTACAGAACCAGTGAAACGCTCATCAAGTCATCATCAGCAACATACGACGTCGTCTTTCGTCATCCTCTTCTCCCTCCAACCACAAATCGTTCTCACATCATCATCATTATCAATCGCGAAAACATGTCCGTCGTGCATCCCGTGCTCCTCCGCTCAGCCTTCCTCCCACACCACTCCCCTCCTCCTCCTCCTGCTTCTTCCTCCTCTTCATCTCTTTCATTCAAGCCCCTCACTCATACACCGCGACGCTCTTACCCCCGCATCCGAGCTCTGGAGCTCGATCAGAACACGGTCCTCCTCTCAACTCATTACTCACTACACCTTACTCAACTCCACTCTTCTGACCTCCATTTTCAATCTCAATCAGGTGATTGCCATAGCAGTTGGTATTGCCAGCGTCGCCGTTGGCATCGGGATTCCCGTCTTCTACGAGAGCCAGATCGACAGTGCTGTATGCTTTCTCTTCCCCACCTTTCATCCTCTCACATGCTGCACATCAGATAAATATCTCATTCTTGTGGTCGTCATTCGTTCTCAGGCCAAGCGAGACAATACACAGCCTTGTTTCCCTTGCAATGGAACCGGAGCCCGTATGCCTCTCCTTCTCTTTCATCCAACCCATTACTCCAACTGTACAAACTCACCAGTTTCAAATTCACTCATTTTAGTAACATTAGTTACGTGGTTGCGAATGTCGCTATTTGATGGTGGTTTTTTTTTTGGCTGGAAATGAGTCTCATCTCGCCTGGTCTGATTTGATTGTAGATTATAATAGCCCTTTCTCTCCCTCTGAGAATGGTAATGTTTGTAGTATTACTCTGACTGAATGCTGTCTCAATCTGATGCACAGAGAAATGCAGATTCTGCTTGGGGTCTGGCAATGTCACGGTGGAGCTAGGTGGAGGTGAGAAGGAGGTGTCGCGATGTATCAACTGTGACGGTGTTGGTTCTCTAACTTGCACCACCTGTCAAGGGAATGGAATCCAGCCTCGCTACCTTGACCGCAGGTATACTTCACTGCATCACCACCATAACTCCCTTCTCAAAGATCCGTTTAAACCGAGTCTGTCAAACACATACATTCATGGATCAGACGTCATCATTGTTGCTCAACCATACTTAAACCATACTATAAAAAGTGTCCATCATCAGCTCTTCAACTCATCAGTCCTAGAATGCCAAACATCCAATATGATAGAAAATGTTTCCGTTATCGCCTTGTGTTTTACGGAGCTCTAATGTTTGTCAAACCAAGTTGTACCACATAACCTTGTGTCATTGTTGTTGGGAATGTGCAGGGAATTCAAGGATGACGATTAGGTATTACACTGGGGTTGGCAAACTCCATGTAAATGGCAGAGGTACCAATTTGACCTTTGAGATTGCAGATTGTTTTCCTACTCATTCTTTTTCCGAGCATCTTTCTGATTCTATAACATTACCATCAATCTTCAATTTCTCCATCAAAACTGAGAATCTAAGGCCTTCTGTCCCTTCTAGTCCAAATTTCAAATTTATATGCAATTAGTACAAAACTTTTGCTGCCCACTTTTTAACTACAACATATATACTGTTCAGACTGCTTCATGGAAGCTGAATTTAACTTTTCTTGCAAGCCATGAAACCCAGAAAGAGGGCTTTATCAGCTCTTTTTCATAATTATTCATTAGCACTGGACAATGGTAGAGTTAAGCTGTGTGTGTTTGTTTGGGTTCAGGAACCAAACAAATGTAATTGTGGGATGTCTTGGAGCAGAGAAAACTCTTGGATTCTTTAACCCACTTTTCATGCAGAGTTTCAAATAAGTGAAATACTATACATGATTCAGTTCAGTCATCAGCAAAAAACAATTTACTGCTGCAGCTAGAATAAAATTTCAACAACGGTCTTGTAGAGACCAGTAAGGTGAAACTGTGGCAAAATGTGGAGTCGTGTACTTAGAAGTTAGAAATGGTATTCTGCACTCAGATGCTAAAATCTGAAAATAGATTGTTACCAGAGATCCAGACATTGTCACCAAGCATTGTTGTGGATGCTGCATTCGCTTATATAGCTGCTACCAGCTCTAATAATGTACCGGCAATGGCATTCTTTGTTTCTTGTTCCATGCCCGACTGCACAGATATGGGCTGACCCGCAAATGGACACTTCCTTTTTCTGTCAGCTGTATTTTTCTTTGTTTCCTGTTCCAAGCCAGACTGCATATATATGGGTTGACCCCTCAACTGGACACCTCATTTTTATGTGAGGTGTATTCTTCTTCACATTTGTTTGGTTTAGGAAAATTAGAGGAAAAATAAAATTTGACGGAAAATGGGATGGAATACCTTGTTTTGTTTAAGTAAAATTAGCGGAGGGAAAATTAGTTGAAACAAGAGATGGAAATTTTTTATAAATCAAAGAATGTTTGAGCCATGAATTTTCTCCGTCTAACTGAACAAAGAAAAATATCATGGATTATATGAAGAATTCAGTTCCCTCTCATTTTCCTTTTCTTTTTACCTTCCCTCAACCAAACACACTGTAAAAGTACACCATCTGCACAGTTGGATGATGGAGTTTCAGAATGTGGGATTCCACTGTCTGGGTTTGAAACTTACAGATCGACTTACAGCGCCAAAGGATTTGTTGAACTCTTCGTAATGACTTGATCTTAACATATTTCCCATCACATTTGGAACCTTAAAATAGGGTGCATAGTTGCTCATAAATGGGGGTCTTCAGACAACAGTTATGTCAAGAGCAGATTGATGAGTAACTTCCAATTCCCATCTGCAACCTGAGCATATTCCTTAACCTGGTGATATCCAAAACAAAATAAACCAACAATGAGTCTCTAGGCTATATAAACTGCTCTGAACTAACAATCAATCATCTGCATAATTAAGGGGTCTTCTAACTAAAACAAAAAAACTAACTAAGTAGGCCTTATCATGTCAATAATTTCTTGTAATACACTCTCTTTTTGTTGGGTAAACATGTCGTTGAAATGTACTTATCTGAACAAGAAAGTTACAGAAATAACAACTGGCGCTTAAGTTGCAACGAAACTCCGAGAGAGTGTGGTATCCCCATACCCGTTTCTTGAAGTAAACTTTTTTATATAATTTTAGCTGCTTAAAATTACTAATTATGTGTTTGAAAAATCTTAAATATTTACGAAGATATGTTTATTCGATGTTTGTATAAAAGAACTATAGTATTTCTCTTTTTGTTTTTGCTCATAACGGCTAGTTATGTGTGAATTTTTTAAATAACATCTAAAGATAATGGGCGTACATGTTTCCTAATAATTTTAAATCTCATGCTTCTCGTATCTGTACTCGTACCCATTTACTTTCCCGTCTCCATTTCCGTGCAACACAGCTCACGGATTTCCGAATCAAGTGTGGAAGGAAAGGGACAATTAACTCAAATGACCAGAGAAACTAGTCCTATACCAAAACACAGTTCCTCAGCTGCATGAACAGTCTTTCCACATTTTCGACATGTTTCAATTTCTGATTACAAAAAAAAAAAGAAGGAGAATTTAGCCGTTAACTGGATGAATATTCTTTTTTTCAAAGAAACCATTAAGCAACCATTCTGAGGATTTAAAGTGGAATTTATAATTTCTACCAGGCTGTTAATTTGGCTACTTCGACGAAAGAATGACAGCCGGGAAGAGGTCATTCAAAGGAGGGATGTAGAATGGCATGGATGAAAAAAATGGAAACTAGAAACGATATCCGAATACAAAATAGTGGGAAGACTTAAAAAACAGAAGGGCATCAGAATGCAAGAGGTAAATCATTATCCAAAAAACAATAGTAAAAAAGATGAAAGAAGGTCCTTCAAAACAATTAAACCCAAATACAGTAAGACTGCAGAAGCAGGTTCTAAATCTTACTAGAATGATTCACTCATGGATAGTCAATCTTTGGTTACCCACCCTCCAAATCATCCTACTTTCCATTCATAGGTTGTAGTCATAAAAAATTCATTTAAATAACAAAAAAAAAACCCTAAATTACAACTAAACATTGAAACAAATGTGTAGTCCGAATCACACAAGCTAAACTTACATGCTGAGGAGCAGAACCCTCAATTTTCAAATGCAGAGTTGTTGAATTTGAAAAAATGTTGGATCCACGGTATGGAAAATTAAGTACATTTACAATAGTCTAGTTGAAACTGACAAGTGAAAGATCTAATTAACTGATACGGACATTATGAGTGTGGCGAAAATCTTATCAGATATCATTTAAAATTATTAGATTCACATTTAAAATCAGTTATCAATGAATAGCCCAACTATATAATATGTAAGGATCATTGCAAAGCTCCAGATGTGAAATGTGTGATAAGTCCAAATATGCGCAAAAGAATTC
Organism: Kalanchoe fedtschenkoi; assembly: GCA_002312845.1. Classification (NCBI taxonomy): domain Eukaryota; kingdom Viridiplantae; phylum Streptophyta; class Magnoliopsida; order Saxifragales; family Crassulaceae; genus Kalanchoe; species Kalanchoe fedtschenkoi. Next base: position 5,216,594 of record NQLW01000095.1, read on the forward strand.
CTAAAACATGTGATCAGCCTCCAAGCCTAAACAATCACGCTCCCCTATCAAGCACAATCATAACTAATGAGCAATTCTAGTATGATTAATTGTTAGACAGTGATAAGCCTAGACGATTAATCAATCAAACATAACTTTTTTTTGAAACATACATGTGTATAATTTATTATTAATCGTTAGACGTTCGGTTCACCGTTTTTTAAAACTTTGTTAGACACTAACATCACGCAATTGCATAATCACGCAGCAAAAGCCAAAAACTAACACCAAAAAATACAATCAAAATTTCATAAAAATCCATAATGAATCGAAAGAAAAAAAACCCACTTAAGGCGATAAAATACCTGACGGGAAAGGCGACGGCGACTCGCCGGAAAATTACTCGCAAGTGGCACCTCCAAATAAGCAGCAAAAATATTTGTACAAAATTGATCACGCTTCCTATTTTGGAGGGCTGCCTGTTATACGGCCCAAAATGAAAGGTCACCTTTACAAGCCCACATTTCAAAGCCTGGCCCAATTTTGTGGCTAACAAATCGAGTTCATGAGATTAGTTGAGATGTGTAATCAACGCTGGCGATCCGTCAGATCTGTCGGTGCTTGGTTGAGCTGTCTTTTTCCTGTACGGCCAACAGAAATCAACGGCTCAGATTGTGTCGATCTAGTCGGGATTCGGTCCATTTCCAACTAATATAGTCAATTAGCAGCAGCCCAAGAAGTCGGCCCAAACGCTAATTAGAGCATAGAAAAAGACAACGAGAAAAACGGTTTTCGTAGCTGCCTTCGTTTGCATTTTCCGAGGACAGATTCTCTCTCTGTCCGCTCACCGCGCAGATCTAGCTCCGCCATTGGCGATCCCGACCTCCCCTTCCGCCGCACATTTCTGGGTTTCCGCATCCGAATTCCGATTTTAGGTTTTGGGGTTGGAAATCTCGGTCGTCGCTTGGCTGTCTCATTATCGAACGCGAGTGAGCGAGGTGGTTGCTGGTTTCTGAGTTTGTGACGCTTGTTCGAAATGGGGGAGAAAAAGAGGTCGAAGGGGTGTTGTGGGTGGTTTATTGTGGGGATCGTGCTGGCGGTGGTGGTTGTGGCTGTCGTGCTGGTGCTCAGGCAGAAGATGGGCAAGTCGGACAACAAGCCCGAAGCGGTGCCCGGTGAGCCTGGAGCTGTTGTGCAAAAATACGGCGATGCGCTGAAAATCGCAATGCAGTTTTTCGACATTCAGAAATGTAATTTTTCTTTTATTAAAATTAATTATTTATATATTATCTGGGTAATCTAGGGGTGTAAGAGTTTTGGGTTGACCCAAAACCCAACCCAAATTAACCCGATTAAAGTGAATTCGGGTTAAGTTATTTTATTTGGGTTGGGTTTTGGGTTGTAATTTTTGGGTTGGGTTGGTCTTTGGGTTGTATAATTTGAATTCGGGTTGACCCAAATTGTAAAACACAACCCGAATTACAAATATATAAAAAATAAAAATAAAAATTAAAAAATAAAATTACAAATTAAAAAATCAAAAATAAAAAATAAAAAATATTTTTTATTTTTAAAAAATTTTAATTTTTTTTTAATTCCTTTTTTATTTTTTTTGGATTTTTTAATTTTTTTAATTTTAAAATTCTTTATTAATAAAAATAAATGGGTTGACCCAAATTCAACCCGAACTAAGAGTTTCGAATTTGGGTTGGGTTGGGTTGGGTTGTTTTGAATCTGGGTTGGGTTTGGGTTGGGTTATTCTATTATAAATGAATTTGGGTTTTGAGTAACCCAACCCAAATTCAACTTTTGACCCATATTTACACCCCTATGCAGCAGTAATCGGGTACTGTACTATCTATTTGCTGTTTGATCCTCACTCTGAGAATCGGAGCTTTGATTTGCTGCTTCCTGACTCCATACATTAGATCTGCAGTTCGGTGGAAGTCGGTGGCTTTGGGAGTAATAACTTACCTATGACTTAAAATGTAGCAGTAAAATCATATGTTGTCTGTTGATGTCTGTGTTTACATCTGCAGCTGGTAAACTGGAGAACAATAATATTCCATGGAGGGGTGATTCGGCGCTCAAGGATGGGAAGGAAGCAGACTT
>NQLW01000095.1:5222648-5261587 GCA_002312845.1 Kalanchoe fedtschenkoi
CTATGTTGTCTTGCACGTGTTTTATATCGATGATTTGGAATACTGGGAGGAGGTGGAACATGTTGATCTGACTTACGGTGGTCATACGCTGACATCATAGGATTTGGATTTCCGCATAAACCAGGAGGAGGGCAAGCAGCCGTTACAAGTCCCTGATGCCTGGCATTCTGGTATGCAGCAATATGCTGCCCTTGCGAAGGTGGAGTGCAGTGTGACGGTTTAACTAGCACGGGCTTACCAGAATAGCCACGATCCTGTCTATAACTTAGACTGCCAAGAACAAGTCTGTGCGCAGCCTCATCGAGCCTCCTTCCAGAAACAACTCCTGGAGGCTCGATAACAAGACTGGGGGCAACCACCCCGAACTTTCTGCTGTGAAGGGGAACCTCGGCAGGTCGACGGACAAACTCTGCAAATTGGGGAACCTCATCAGGTCGACGGACACACTCTGCAAATTGACGACCATGGTTGTTTCCGGAATTGTTTTGCCTGAAGAGGAAACCAACAAATGTCATTTACCCACAAAAAACATAAGGAGTCTGGAACCATGTACATATTAGATTACAGTGCTTGAAATAGAGATGTCAAATTACCTCCCATTTTCCCAAGGCTTCCTCCCAAAATCTTCATGCCATAAAGCAGGTGGAGCTTTGACATCCGCGATGGTTACCATCTGTTTTAAAACATACATACAAAAATCAGAAAAGCTACAAAAGACAGATTAGACTTGTCATGTCAAGTTAAGCACTACCAGAAGTACTAGACAATAACCTTGACATAACAAGGTACGCAAGGAGAGGTAAATGTATGTATTTATGAAAAAATTTCAATAGACAGTAAAAGTAATCTTATACCGAATTTATTAATGACTTCCTCAGAATCACTATTCCAACAAAATAGCGACAATATGAATATTCCAGAAGCATAATCAGCCTCAAAGACATAAAACCATGCATAGGAAGCTAAAATTTTTATTTTCAGCTATGCTTACATACCTTTTTGGGGAAGACAACCCCAGGAGGGGGTCTAGTTATGTGTTTATGTACATCAGGAAGAAGGTACACAGCACATCTGCAAGAGATGAGAGATAGAAATAAGAGAATTTGGGAGTAAACCAGATTGATTGAGAATGCAGGACTCCGCAATAATGCAAGGCTTACATCACTTGGTTGTCCATGATATCTTTCATGCCCTCCACGGGGGATCTGAATACAGGAGGACAAGGATCCCCATTACATAGGGATATATAGCCATTCATCCCACCACTGCAAGCAGCCCCAAATGAAATCAGGAATAGTCCAAATCGATCTTCAAATTGCTTAATAGCCATGACAACCATAAGGGAAAAGTGAAAAGATAACAGGCAGACAAGCGCTCAAAGGAACATGCATAATCTCAAACAATGAAGTTGTATTCACAACTAATCAAGTACATAATAGTTATTGAAGCAACACATACCTCGCCACAGGATCAAGCCGTTCTTTAACTTTTGTTCGCTCGTGCTCCGTCAAATGTTTACAACGGTCAGCAAGTGAAAATACATACGTAGATATAGGATGTGATAAAGCCACAAAAAGCATATCAAACATTGTACTGTTTCTCCGCGCTTCCTCCTCCTAACAAATGCATGATTAGGCTAGTTAGAATCAAAGCCAAGTTTGGATGGTTTCAGTCTGAAAACTATAAGTGTTGAATACCGTCAAAGTATGTTCAATCCTTTCAACTTCAGCAAGAAGACGAGCCTCGTCAATAAATGGCAGTTTTGCAATACCCTTCAAATTATGCAACAACCATAAAGAAGTGTAAGGATCTCCAAAAGAAATTCAGCTAATAGTCAGAATACATATTTGAGATTTGAGACCACCAAACCACGAGAATGACAGACCTGCCAAGAAAAGCGTTTTCCATTCATATCTACCTCAAAATCTGGCATGACAATAAATAGGAAGCCTCAGAAAAAAATCTAAATTTAAGTGTCCAAACAGTGGTTATGGGAAGAAAAGTTGGGCATGTATTCAGCAAAAGAAACTTACCAGAAGGAAAGAAATCAATTATAGGAGAAGATGGGTCTGTCATCAATTTCCGGTACTGCTTTGGGAGCGCATGAGAACTGCAAATTGAGGGCATTTAAGAAAAAAGTAAACACATGAGTTAATTAGGTATCAACATTAGAGCTATCTATCAAAAATATGACCCACCTTGCAGCTGGGAACACCCCTAAAAGCTGACTGAATGGCTTGAAAGGAGACCCAAGTTCGAATTTTATGTCCAGTTGACCCAAATCTTTCAGATCGGATGCAAAAGGAGCATAGTGATAGGGATAAAACCTGAATACAAAAATTACACTGAGTGCTTATAGTACAGGCAGAATGACTCAGTACAGATCTCAAAGTTTGCTGAGCAACTTTACAGGAAAATAACATAAAAGTGGTGCATAATTTGGGTGGCACGACGAACCTAGTATCTTTAGTTTGCAGTGTGATCAATGGATTGTAGGTTACTAAGGGCTTTTTGTATATTATTCACCCAGCTTTTAGTTCTGATCAGCTCTCTTTATTTTGGTTCTTTTACTTGGAAATAAATCAAACATTTTCTTAAATCATGATTCTTCTTCTCAGTTCGGTTCAATTTCAACAAATTAAAACCCAAGCAACAACAAACTTACCACTGCCATGAGCAGACACCTTCATAATAGTAGTGCATCACCCAGCACAAGCCCTCTGTGTACTTCAGGACCTGCCACAGAAAAGTCATATCTGATGCAACTATGAAATATTCTCAGAATAACTAAGTATTTAGTTATAACATTCATACATGGCGAACAATAATCATTCATTAGAAGAAGCTATCAATCAACATGTAATTTCAGGATTTGAAAATTTTTGGCAACTGGAAAATTGAACTAAACAGGGAGGACAAGCAAAAAGCTTACCACATCTTTACGCACTGCTTCTATTTCTTCAGGAATTCTAGTGTAGAATTTTTCCTCATAATACCTTTCCCTCCACCCGGGTTCCCCCAATTTAATCTTAGACACATAAACAATTTAATCATCAGTGGCTTGGACAATATTCATCATGCCAAGCTCAAAAAGCAAAGTGGAGAAACATGCAGGCCAGTGCACACAAATGTCATCAGCCAAAAGAAAGAAACTTAGAATAAAGAGTAAATAGTATAATGATTGAAACTTTTAACACTGTTAAACTGGCAGTAATTTTTTACTTTCCAACACTAGAAACCTGTAGACAAAAGAAACTGACTGTTGCACACTGGGACAAAACATGTTGCAATTCATTCCTCTGTCCCACTGCCCATGCATAGAGTAACAGTAATAACATCAACATTACATCAAAGTGAAACTAAGCGTGTGTGTGTTCTCCAGGGATAATTTTGAATCAATTACTGTTTCATCAGTTCAATTCATCTTTCATTATCTCACAGTAATCTGGTTTGAGTCCATGTCTTACCAAATCAACTCGGCTCAATTTTGTCAGCAAAGAAGGCAACCTAAACAGAGGTGGCCAAAGGTTCAAATTTAAAGCTCTTCCTGTGGTTCCTAGGGTCAGAACAGAACTCGGAAAAAAAACATCAAATGACTATTTCTATTCGTAAGAGAGCCTTCTGATAATACCCACACTCATAAAAGTTATGTGCGTCATCTGAGTAGTTGGGGGTAAAAGCGAAGTGCATCATCACAAGTTAGTGGGCCTGAATTTGATTCACAGTCGCAGAAAATGTTCCTCTATGCAGAAAGAACAACAGTTCCAACAGCAGCAGTGACAATATGGAATATGTCTCAGGCAGACTACTATTACAATCATGATTTCCTATATTAGAGAACCCACGTATAGGATCTTATGAACTGTGTTAACTGGGAATAGAGTACAACAATAGAAGTGAAAGCTATAGAATATAGATAATGAAAGTGTTGCTATTTTAGTCATCGTTAGCAAGTGGGTGAAACAGTATGTCAAAATTAGCAGGCAAATACTCTACTTTCTCAATGCTTCTAGTATATAAACATAGAAAAAACCTCAAGATTTGTGATCCAAACCTTATCTTCCTCTGGATTGTCAGAATTAAACATGTCACTCTTATTTCGGAGCACTCCCTTGAGCTTCATTTTCAGCTCTTCTTTATTGTCATTTTCATCCTCCTGTAACAAATAGAAAAGATCATTAAAACAAAAAACAAAGCAGTATATGCACACATCAACTATATCAAGATAATGTTAATGTAGGATACTATGAAGACTTAATTTTGAAAACATACCTCAATTTCAAGATCTTTCTCTGCTTCAACAATGGCAGCACCAATTGAGGCCCCATATGACATTCTGGCAACTTTACTAGGATGAGAAACACCCATACGATTGGACTTTAAATGTTGGTCTGAAGTGGCTCGTCCGACATTATTCATGTTCTTACCAGATCCTCTCGATTGTTGAAATGGTGAAGGTGACGGACCAGAAGCAAGACGAGAGCCACTAAAGCGGCCAACGGAGACCAACGAACCGGGAACGTCAGGTCCAATGTCCTCCCTTCTTTGGGCTTGAGCTTTATCACGTTTTATTCTACCTGATTGTCTCTAAATAAAAACAATGGAAAACAATTCAGGGTATTTCATATTACAAATGACAACTATTGAATCTAATCGCCGTTATATAATTAATATTATTAACATCTAAGCAGATAAAGAAATCAATAATCTAAAAGTTGTATATCCTCAACCAGGTGATGCTTTGAAATGAGCACAGAGAACAAGCACACATCCCAGCAATACATCAGGCACACACAAAAATCTTTAATAACCACACTTATAAAGGTATCCTATTCCACATATATAAAGTCGCTCAAAATGACTGTATTACATATTCTGAAATCTGAAGTCACATTAACATCACAGCAAATAACATGATGCATCTCCAATCAGAAAGTGTCACAAAGGAAAATCCAATAATATGTATTCAGTTGACTTGGAAACTATGGTCCAAATATACTACTAGTTTTTTCATATCGCTTTCAACTATGTTGGATATATAAGAACACGCAACTTCTATCTCCTCAGCATGCTGAGCAACACTCTAGTAATTCAAACCAACCTGGTGCAATCGAGCTCTTTTTTGGAATATCCTATCTTCATACGACCCAACTGACTGTATGAAATATTCCACTCTGCTCAAATTGGGCTGCAGAAAAAAGCAAAAACTACAATGATATATACATCACGGTTTTCCAATCATACGCCTGTTGACGACCAATATGCTAGAAAGTGTCCTATCAACAGTCATGACTGCCGAGAATATCAAATCAGTCTACCTGCGGTCCATCGGTCAAATACCCTCCCAAAGACCTGAATTCCTTTTTGTAAACAGCCATTAACAAGTTAATTGCACCCTGAACAGAGAAAATAACATGAAAGCCAGGTCACCCAATTACAAAATACTCTTTGACAACATTTGTAAATAAATTCGGCAGAGATCATGGAGATTATGTTACTGCTGTTGATTATGAATCATTTTTTTCTTCAAGTAACGGGTCACTAGAAATTGAATTCTTGCAGCATACCTCGCGAATCTCTAGTGTTGGCATGTGGGGCAAAAAATCATTGCCCACAAAGAAACAGATAAATATGAAGTCATCAACAATCCGTTCGATATCAATCTTAAATGGGGGATTAGGCATTCTGAATTCATACTCCAGATACTCCCGAAGGGTCCATATGTTAAGAAACTGCATCCATACGCAATGTGAACAAACATTAAAAAATAGAGCTTACGTGCAGGAAGAAAATATGTCGGAAGAACGGCATACCAAGAAACCGAAAAAATGGTCTAACAAACCTGATATGGTTTCTTAGGTGATGCAACGTCATCGCCCTTCTCATCAAATTCACCTAATTTCCTCTTGGCTTTCCCTTCACATTCTGCTGCTAAATGGCCCACTTGCCCACAGATGAAGCACTTGTCTTGTTGACCAGGAGCGTACACAATCTAAATGGAAACGCCGATTACAGGAGTCAGAGAAAGGGGAGAGAAAGCACGTTCATATTCGCAATACCATGCAGGTTGTAAACAAATTGAGGCAGTGTAAATAAGGACTTTGGAATGTTACAAACCTCTCGGAGAATCGCAAAATGTATTTCATGCGTAGCCAGAGCCAACATTATGAGATCCGCATCCTGTCATCATCACATTAAGTAAGACTTAAAATCATAAGCGGGTTACAATGTACCAAGGATTTGATAACCAAATCATTAAGAAAAAGACAAATACCAAGCCATATAGACAATGCCGTGTGTTAGGATCATAGCCAGGAAGGTTCCTCTGGAGGCGAATGTATGACATTATCTTATGTTCCCCTTCCCCAGGAACATTAGAATCAGAAAGGATAACCTGGACAAGTAAAAACCAATAAAATCTTGTTAACATATCCTTCAGCATCACAGCGACTAAGAGACACGAGGACAGCATACTTGAATGCAAACCTTAATAGATTTCCATCCAGGGTCATTATTGAGCCGAAGATGAACATAATACTGCAATGCAATCGACAGAACTGCCATAAACTCAGTTCCAGGAGTTATGACATTTGAATCAAAAGTTTGTGAATCAGATTTAGGAGGGAGTTTCCTCCCCTCCTTCTCAAACTCTACGCGTAAGCGCTCTTCTTCAGCAGCCTATAACAATCACATAAGAACACTAATTTAAAAAAAGTGCATCAAAAAATCAACAAAATGCAAAGTAAGTTTGGCAGTTACATTGAGCTTCAATGTACAACCAATAAGTGCATCATTCAGTAGCTTTTGCCTTTTGCCTCATACAAGTCACATACCGCATCGGCTGCATCTGTTGCTGCTCTAAAACGCCTGGATCTCTGTTGATTCATTTTAGCTCTAGGTGCCACGCCATCTGCCGGATATTCACAGTCAAACATAATCATAAACAGTCAAGAGACAGTGTATCCAATACATCCAACATTATCCATCCGAATCTAATACGGACGATCCCCAACACTTACCAATGGCCATATACAAAAGCTTCCTAGGGCGCACCATGATAAAAAGTCTGTCAATGTAATCGAACATGCACTGGAAGACCTCTTCAAAAGTTGACGGAGAAGGCTGCAGTTTGTGAAATTGAAAAATGACTCAGACTATGCTTCACACATATGCCAAGCTTACTTTTTCAATAGAATAAGTTCATATCAACTCATATTAGCTTGAATTATAAATCCAACATAATGCAATCTGACTACTCCCCCAACCCAATCTAGCTGTGCCATTCACACATTAGCTTCATTATAGCTCAAAACCAAAATTTTTACAAGAATGATTAATTTAAACATGGTCACCATATCCAAGAAGGGATTCCAAAACCATTCAGTTTCACAGCTGCAAATACCAAAACAACAAATAAAGGAAAGAAAGCAAAAACGCTTACCCTATCCTCAGGATGGAAACATGGATGAATAATTCCATTCATATCCAGGTACAAATTGTCGAACTCGAGATTATTGGGATTGGGCTTGGTGGTATCGACGGGGATGGATACGCCATTAATCTCCACAGGCTCCTCCTCAACAACATCGACAACCACCAATGGGTACTTCTCGGCTAACCACCGATAAAAAGCAGGGACTCCCATGGCTGGCCCACGAAGCCCGCGCCGTCACAGAGCTCGACCGGAAATTCTGGAGCAAGAACGGGAACAGATCCGGTTGAATTGGATTGAATATGCTTGAATTTGACCAATTGACAGAATTGTGGGGGTGAGTGATAAAGACGTGCGGCGGAGCAGGACGGATAAACCCTAACTCTAATTCCAAGGAACGAGTTGCAGAGGCAGTTTGCAAGGAAGGCGGGAGGATATACCGAACCGGTGATGGGACAATTGAACCGGCAATGTCATCATATAGGAGCATTGTTATGGGAACCAAATCAAAAACCGAACTAATCAGAATTTCGATTATGCGTATTATATTTTGCGTATTATATTTTGCTAGGACTATTTATTTCTATCATCTACACTTGTTAACTTTCTTTTCTAAGACAAAAAAAAATCCTAGATAGTAATAAAAAAAATCTTCGTCTCAAGTTGTGCGGCGTGTTTTCTTTAATTCTGTCATCGGATGAAGCTGTGCAGTGAGTTTTATTCCATTTTATCATCTGATGAAGCGACGAATTAGCTATTTTTTTATTGTTGAGTGAAGGCTTGACTGAAGCGGCGAATCATCAAGTGTGGCTTTTATGTCATCAGTCTTTATTTCTCTTATCTAAACCAAAAACGACACGATTGGCAGAAAGAAAAAATTTTACTAAAAGTATTGTGTCTCATCTCTTATCTATACCAAAGATAAGATGTTGTTTGTATTTTGTCTATAATTTGTGTCTTTACAAAGAATTCTATATTTTGTGAAAGTCATGACAAGTGATGGGGATGACATAACTTCTCTAGTGAGGAATTTACTCTTTATTCCTTCAGATAGTGCAGTAATGATCGTTGTTTAGAATTATTTTGAGAGCGTTACTATTCTTGAAAATCAGTCCAATTTTTTTCCACCGCACTCTTTTTGAAAATCGTGATAATTCGGACCGTAATTGGGTAAGCGGTGGTAGTTCATGACCCCTTTTGGGATTTTTCCCTAAATTAATCATAGTCTCACTAGCACTATATCTTCGTCATCATCTCAAGTTACTTTGTAATCTCTCAAAAAGACTAATGGAACTATAGTTCTACCTAGACGTCTAGTAGATTTTGGATCAGCTAATCACTCACATGATTCAACTCGTGCACGTGTGTTTTTCATAACTCCTCTTCAATGAAGATACTAGGAAGCTGTTAAGTATTCTTCTATGACCAATCCTATACCTCATCTTTAGGGAAGTGTACATTTTGACTCACTATCAAATCATTAATGATCAGATCATACAACTTGTACCTCTTTGTATCAGCATTGTATTCAATGAAGATACATCTTCTGCACTTGTCATCTTCCTCCTACGAAGATATTCATGAAAAGTGAATTCTACTCCTCGATCCAATCTTAGCATCTACAAAATATCGCCACTTTATTTTTCTCTAAAGGTCTGAAACTCCTTAAACTTCTAAAAAGCCTCCGACTTCTCATTCAAAAAATAGATCCAAACCTTTATAAAAAATCATCAATTAAGGCCATCATATATACATTTTTTCAAAAGACTCTACCTCTACTGAATCACAAAGATCTTTATGAATTGACTCTAATGAATGATTTGTTTCGTCTTTCAAACTGGAAATGGCTGTCTATGTTACTTCCCAAGCAAACACGTCTTACATGGCTGACTAGGTTCTTCAATGACCGGCAGTCCTGTCACCATTTTCTTCACAACCAATAATTTCAACCCTTGAAAATTTAATTGGTCAAATCTTAAATGTTACAACCAACAGTTGTCTTTCACCATCACCTGGAAGTTCATCGTAGCCCTTTTTTGAAGGATCCATGAGAACATCCGATTCTTTGTCATTGAACTCTAGCAATCATCTTTCGATTTTTGTCTAGTGCTACAAATTCCATCATGGATAAAGAGTATGACTTTTCTCCAATAGTTGCCCCAAACAAAGTAGGTTCCAACACAAGTCCACTAAATAATATACATCAATAACAATAATAAATATATTGTCATTTGTCTGGATCCGGATATTGTCTTTTTTTCTTGATTTGGATCTTTAATTTATTTCTAAAGTTGACTTCATTATGAATAGGTTCATCTAAATATGAGAAAAACTATTTTCTCCCACCCATATGGTTGTTGCATCTCGAGTCAAGATACCGTAAATCTGAATAGTCTCAACAAACCTCAGTGATCTTGTATGCTAGAACCATTTTTGACGCACTTCGGCAGTACACACATGTTCTGCTCATTCATTTTCTAAATTTTCTTGGTAGTCGAATTTATAATGTTTGAACTGTTGACACTAGTAACACTTGTTTAGGCACTTGTCACGTCCTCCGGTATGAGATCTTTAAGCTCTTTGAGAACTACTTCTATTGGCCTGATCTCTTCTTGTGTTATGTATCTGGCCTCTACCCCGATCTTACACACGACTTCAGCCTCCACAATGATATCCACAACATCACATTTCGACTTGGCTTTGAAATGCTTCCTTCTGACTTGAATCGTTACATTTTATGTTCATATGTTGCTTGTCTGAATACAATGAACTCAACAATATTTCAATCTAGTTTTCAAAAATATTGTGCCCCTCTTCAATAACGACTACAACATATTCAAATTTTGGTGGCAACGATATTAGCACCTTCTTAACGACTTGTTTCTCATCCAGCGTCTCCACATTAACTATCATGTCGTTAACAATAATTCAGACGCGGTCAAAGATGTCAATACGTTTTTCGAGTCAATCATTCATAGTGGCTCAAACACCCCTTAGCATTTGCAAGCGCATTCACAAAACTCGTTCAACTCCTCTACAGTTCTTATATAGGATAGTCTATGCCTCGTGAGTTGAATGTGTCTTTGATATTTTTCAAAATACTACATTCTCCATGCGTTTGGAAGATGACACACAAGCTCTTCTAATTTTTCCTTCTTGTATCGGCCAATGAATCTTTTTCTTTCTCTTCCTTTTTGAGGGCTTCTCCAACTATCGATAAATCTTAGACAAAAAAACACCTCAATCATTCATCGAAATTCCTACCATCGAATTGTGACAGTTGTAGGGAAAGTGTGTTCAACATGATTTAGCTACAATGCTTAAAATATCACTTTTGATATTTGTACGATAAACCGGACTTGATACTAAATGTCAAGAAACATTAAACTATCTTGACACTCAATTGAACTTGTATATGGAATTTCATAAATTTAGGAGGAAGAGAAAATATGATTAATTTTTTACAACATAAAACCGTTACGGAAATACACTAAAAATAGTGGAAAAATAAACTCTCACACAAAAGTAAATATAAAAGAAGAATAGAAGGTTGAGAGATGTATTTTCTCATTATTTATCTCTCCTTTTATAGGAGAAAAATAAAGACACATGTCCGATTTTTCATAAAAATGCATCTTATATGTTTCATGGTGTGACATAAGTAAAACGTGTGTCAAAGAAAGAAGCATGTTAAGGGGAGAAGTTGGGTTGAATTTTCAACGCTTGTGCCTCACATTTTTTATTTTTTTCTTTTGTATCAATCTTCAACATTGTTCCCAACTTTAAGTCCAGTATAACTTGTGTATAGGATCTCATCATTTTGAAAATAATATGGTATTTTCCTGAAAGAAAAAAAATCGTCTAAGTTCGAGTTATGACTAGGATTATAGCTAGGAACAGACACTGAGGAAGTATTACCTGAAAATAGAGAGAAATGAAAGAAGAAAAGAGTAAAGTGGTGCTCCGGAATTTTTTTAATAAGGAATTTGAGAAGGATGGAGTGATTTGGAGGCGTGAAACATTCTTTTTCTTTCTATCTGATTTGGGTGGATTTGGATGGAAATGAAGGGGATCCCCACGAAATTACTATTGTACTCTTCAATTCTTTATACTTTTTTCATTTTTATTTCAATATATTAGGTTATATAAATAATTTTATTCTTTTTTACTTTTGCCCTTCCAAATTCCAACTAAACTCAGCACCTATTTTTTTCTCTCAATCCTCAAATATTTTTTTTTTGCATTTTTCTTTTCTTCTACTCTTTCAATGGAAACAGAAACCCTATATCGAAGTAGGGTATTAAAAATGGAACCTACAACCTGAGGGGTCAAAATGTGAAACTGCCTTTTGCGGAAGGCGTACAGCCGTCGAAAGTACAGACCACTTGCGGCGCGACCAACACTTAACAAAGCCACTCCAATCCACTTTCACTCCCCACTACTAACCTAACAAAGATTTACATCGAACCATCGAGTGGACGTCTTCGCTCCTGACAGTATCTCTGTCGTCCACCACACCACCTGGCTAGATCACAAAATGTTTTCCAAATTTAGACTCCAGTCCACCCCAATCGACCCCCATTATCATCGGATCCCTAGTTCCCAAACCACCGCACTCTTCTGCTTCTTCCTCTCCGTCATCGCCCAATCATGTCTCTAACCATCAAATCGCACTTTTCCAATCAATTCACCCTCAGTTTTCGCACACCCGTTTCCAAAAAGCTTCAAAGTTCAAACCTTTACGCACTCAGGAACAAGCCCATTTACGGCACCAACCCGCTTCTGCAGTTGGCAATGTCGTCTGTGTCGGGCAGGAACGATGGCGGTACGAAGCCTGTCGTGAAGAGCTCGCTGATCGATCCGGACGGAGGCGTGTTGGTGAACCTGGTAGTGCCGGAGAGCGAGCGGAGTTTGAAGACCGGAGAGGCGTTGAAGCTCCCGAAGGTAAAGCTGACGAAGATTGATGTGGAGTGGGTGCACGTCATCAGTGAAGGGTGGGCTAGCCCGCTGAAAGGGTTTATGAGGGAGAGAGAGTATTTGCAGAGCTTGCATTTTAACAGCTTGAGGTTGGAGAGTGGCGGGGTGGTGAACATGTCGCTGCCCATCGTGCTGGCCATTGATGATGACACCAAGGAGAGGATTGAGAGCTCCGCTGATGTTGGATTGGTTGGGCCTGGTGGTGATTTAATTGGGATTCTGAGAAGGTGTGATTTCTTATTTCCATGATTGATTATTTGATTTATGCAGTTCATTTTGCCTGATTTAAGATTTTAATGACCATCTGCTGCTCAAATTAGCTTTTTTCTGATTGATCTCGCGAAGTGGACGAACATCCAGCATTCTCATGATTTGGACTGGGTTTGGCTGTGTTTTCCTTGATTTGATTTTGCTGGTTTTAATGTTGATACGAAACTTAAATCTATCCTTAAATGATTCCAGACTCCAGAGTGGGTTGGTTCCTCTGTTCTCTCCTCTCACCCGGCACACGCAGCGGAACGACGACTCGAGACATTCACACGAATAACACGCACCAACACACAATAATATGTATAAAGGACGAAAAAAATACACAATATTTTTTAACGTGGTTCAGCTCTCCAACAGAGCCTACGTCCACGATCTCCTCTATTTATAGATATATATTACAAGAATGGACTCACCTCTCAACACTCTTGAATATAAACCTCTCAACTCTCTCATATGTTTTCTCCAACCAAAAACCTACAAGCACTCTGCACCACTCAAGAAGAATCCCACATGAATTCTCTTGGAGGACTCCCACTGAGTCTCTCAAATTATTCCTACCACTAGGACATTCTATTTAGAGGGTATTAATACTAAATCAAATAGGATTTCTAATCCTACCAAAACAATAATTTAAGAACCTACCAACAATAGGATTCCTAATATTAATCAACTTCTAAATAATTTGATTATATCTTCCATCTTCATATTTAGAAATCTAGTCAATTTTCAACAAATCTTCCTTGACTAGAATTTTTAAATATCTTCACCTCTGTACCATCTTCTGATGCAGCTTCCAAATCTGAAGAGTTATCGTCATCTTCAATGTCTCCTCTCTCAACAAAAATATTGTGCATCCTCCTCCTTTGAAGATAATCTTCCACAACATCCTCCTCGGCATGTTTTACGTGAACATGATGTCTTCAAGTTTCTTCCAAACTTTTCTTTCGCCTGCCAACTTTTTGTGTAATGTGGTTCTTCCCGGCCGTAGTGAGTGTTCTTCAAACCATCAGCTCTGATACCAGCTTGTTATGGGGGAGAGACTTCTCCTCTCACCCGGCGCACGCAGCGGAACGATGACTCGAGACACTCACACGAATAACACATACCAACACACAATAATATGTATAAAAGACGAAAGAAACATACAAATTTTTTAACGTGGTCCAGCTCTCCAACAGAGCCTACGTCCACGATCTCCACTATTTATAGATATGTATTACAAGAATGGACTCACCTCTCAACACTCTTGAATACAAACCTCTCAACTCTCATAGCTTTTCTCTAACAAAAAACCTACAAAAACTCTACTTCACTCAAGAAGAATCTCTCATGAATTCTCCTGGAGGACTCCCACCGAGTCTCTCAAATTATTCCTACCACCAGGACATTCTATTTATAGGGTACTAATACTAAATCAAATAGAATTTCTAATCCTACCAAAACAGTAGTTTAGTAACCTACCAACAATAGGATTCCTAATATTAATCAACTTCTAAATAAGTTGATTATATCTTCCATCTTCATATTTAGAAATCTAGTCAATTTCCAGCACTCGAATACCATGATTGCCTTGTTTTTCATTGAAACATTGTAGTACTAGCTTCAAACATGGCCAGGAAACGACTTCCGGTTTGTGATCTGGTTTATTGGATAACCTTGTTTATGCCTTTTAATATTTGTATATCTATTTATTTTACAGCGTCGAGATATATAAGCACAATAAAGAAGAGAGGATAGCTAGAACTTGGGGGACCACTGCTCCAGGATTACCATATGTTGAGGAGGTCATAGCTCCTGCCGGGGACTGGCTGATTGGCGGAGACCTGGAAGTGTTGCAGCCTATTAAGTATAATGACGGTCTTGATCACTACAGGCTCTCGCCTCAGCAGCTGCGAAATGAATTTGATAAGCGTCAGGCAGATGCCGTATTTGCCTTTCAGTTGAGGAACCCTGTGCATAATGGGCATGCTTTGTTGATGAACGATACGCGCAGGAGGCTCCTGGAAATGGGTTACAAGAATCCGATTTTGTTGCTTCATCCGTTGGGAGGTTTCACAAAGGCTGATGATGTGCCGTTGGATGTCCGGATGGAACAACACAGCAAGGTAAACTTAATGAAGCTGCCATACCCCATCGCCAACGCCAATTGATAACCTTGTTTATCTTCTTCGAAACAAAAATTTCATCTTTCAGAGTGAAAACTAATATCAGTGTCTATCTTATATGTTTCATAACACACTCTCTCTACTGACAGATAGTATTTATTTTATATTCGTTGACATTTGTCTACTCCAATTCAGGTTCTTGAAGATGGAGTTCTTGACCCGGAGACCACCATTGTGGCCATCTTCCCATCACCCATGCACTATGCTGGTCCAACTGAAGTACAGTGGCATGCTAAATCTCGTATTAATGCTGGTGCAAATTTCTACATAGTTGGCCGTGATCCAGCTGGGATGGCTCACCCAACAGAGAAGAGGGATCTGTATGATCCTGATCATGGGAAGAAGGTTCTTAGCATGGCGCCTGGGTTGGAGAAGCTAAACATTCTTCCTTTCAAAGTAAGCTCTAACAACCTCTAAAAGTATAGCCGTTTACTGTTATCGTTGCCTTGGTCAATACAATCGGTACTACCATATGAAGTCTTGTACATGCATTGTTTCATAATATCTACTTAACCGAATTTTTTGTCCACTTTTACTTGTCACTTAACAATTTTCTATGCATATTTAATATCAACAACTACCTTAAAATATCAAACATTAATCATTTCTTTATCATAATCAATAAAAAAAACCATTCATCACCAGTAATAATCTATCAATTTTACTTTTTGCACGAATTTAAAAAACAAAACACCAACCACCCACTCATTAAATTTATTCAACCGTTAGCATTTACTTCACCTTAATCTACTCAAATTAACCTTAAACGACATGTATTAGTGGACGGAAGGAGTAATGCTCAATTGTATTGTCACCTATCGGTGCAGACATCTATAATTATTTCAATTATGGTCAACAAATTGCATTCGCAGACATCTAGAATATTTTCGAGTATGGTCAAAATGGATGCTTATTTGATTCACACTCAGCTATCTGGGACTCTTATCCATGTGCAGGTGGCAGCATACGACACTGTGGAAAAGAAGATGGCGTTTTTTGATCCTTCGCGTGCCAGCGAATTCCTTTTCATCTCTGGTACCAAGGTAAGCCTTTACATCTGCTTTATTTCATTTCTGCTGCATGGTTCTCATCAGATGAAGTACATCATTTCAATGAGAATTATGCTGCTGGCTGTAAGATAAGTGATACTGTGGCATCCACTGTTTATCAATCTATCCATCTCCGTCCTAGGATTTCACGTGCTGATTTTTCCGAATCAAGAAGATGTATGTTGTGGTAGTTCATCGTAGACCTCTTGTATATTCAATATGGATCAATTGTGTCTTTTAAAAGCATAACCTTGGCAACGCTTGAAGCTCATTTTCGTGTGCTCAGTTGATGAAGAACTGTGGCAATAATTTATGGTTTTTACATCTCAATTGCAGATGCGAACTTATGCAAGAACGGGAGAGAACCCTCCTAATGGATTTATGTGCCCTGGTGGGTGGGAGGTCCTAGTCAAATACTACAGAAGTTTGCAAGCGGAAGAGGCTACACAGCAGCCTGCTGTTGCATCGGTTTAGTTATGTTCTTCCTTGACAGTTTTCAAGTTTGCGCTGTGGATTCAGGTAGGTGATTCCATTGAGGATCTCAAATGAGGGTAGTTCATAGTTCTTGGTCTAGAGTCGCATCATTGTGCTCGGTGGTCTCGTGAATGGTTGTAAGTGTGATGCAAAAACTGTTGATTACTGTGCTGTTGAAGTGAATCTCCCCAGGGGTTGATTAGATTGTCAAATTATCTACCGGGCTTACGGAAGGGAACGACTTAGTATAATCATGCAGGGGCTTTCAGAGGCTAGCCAGCAGGCTTACCTGAGTGTGCTCAAAGCTTTTTCCTGTTAGAGATCGTCGGCACATGATCCCTTGGTAGGTAATTCTGATGGCCTCTGTCAGTGAACCACAACTTAAACATCTAAAACTCGACCTTTCTGGGTCTGTGTAGGAATGACCTTTCAAAGATGGTGATGGAGATTTTTTGAACTTTGCTCACACAAACATCATACAAAGGTTGGACTGTGATGAAATTTCCATCTTACCTAAGATCTCATATCCGCCACTTTTGTTTTTTTTTTTAAATATAAATTACCACGCACACATTCGACCATCGAGATTCACTTCTCATGGCTACCGCTTTGGTTCGAGTGAGGTGTGTCAGCGGACATTACTGTACCAGCCTTTGAATCAACTGCTTAGCCAAAGTCACTTTCGGACTGATGCAGAGGGCGGGGGGCAAGAGTAACATGAGGTGTCCTGTGTCATCTTTGTTGTTGTGTCAAAAACTACCCAGCGAACCACTGAGTTGTGTCGGCGGTTGGGGGTGTTCGTCCCTTTTTTGACAAGCCAACTAAGTCCCCACTTATGCCCCTCTGCCCTTATATCACTCCCATGTCGACTTCCATCATTCTAACCCGTCACGGACAAAAGAACTACTACTCCTTATAATGAATTAACATCGGCATACTTTTATGTCGACATTTTCCAACGTATCCTTAGTACCATCTGGTCAACATTCCAGCCAATATATCATTCTACTCTCTCCGTCTTAATATATATATATATATATATAGGTGATATTGGATATTAGTGGTTGGACGAGTTTAATAAGTGAGAATTTATATATAATTTTAAAAAAATTTATAAAAAGGTAGAATTATGGATTATTACTGGTGCAGAATTGTTTTTTTTGCTGATTATGAAATGAAATCATTAATGTTAAACACGTATTGAAAAATGTTAAGTGACAAATAAAAATTGACAAAGAATTCGATTAAGTGACATATAAAAGAGAATAGAGAGAATAAATTACAAATTTATAAAATGACATAGTTTTGAACACAGTGTTTCAAAACAATGAGAATTAAATATTAGAAACTTACAGGAAAGGTACCCGTCGACCAGACAGGTTCGGTTAGGTTCGAAAAAAATCAAAAGTCAAATCAAATTATTAATCATCGATTTTTTAAAATTTGAAACCGTAACCAAACCATTAACATTTCAAACCGGACGGAACCGATCCGTTTCAAACCGAATAGTTTTTTAACATTTCAAACCAAATCGAACCAAGCGGTTTTAAACCGACGTTCAAACCGGACCGGACCAACCCGTTTCAAACCAAATAATTTTTTAACATTTCAAACTGAACCGATTCGGTTCGGAAGGGCGACAGACGCCATAATATTATTATAGTAGATTATAAAGCTACACGATGTTGATCTCGTGGTTAGATGTTGCTTAGGAATCTCATCGGTACTATTTTCATCTAAGAAGTCTTTATGGAGAAACCCTTTGTTACTTACGCTATGTCATGCCAATTGGGTGATGGTCACGTGGTCATTGGACCACATTGCGCACAGACGTGCAAGAAGCTGAAAGCTGGTGAAGAAGAGGACAAGAGGAGAGAGAGCAACAAGAGTGAGTCTGAATGCTAACCAGGGGAGGTTCGAACTTGTGGCTCTCGGAACATGGGAGGGTAAAAAAAAAACAAGTCACTTGGGGTTGGGGAATGAATCATCGTTAACAACACAAGTGTGTCGCAGGAGCAGAGTAACAAAAACATTACAAGTGTTTGCTTTGGTCTATCCATGTAAGCATTCCCAACATAATAAGTTAAAAGTTAATTAGCTGCCCGCATTTATGCTTATGCATGTCATGTGTGCTGTTGCTGCTCGTGCTAGCTAGCAAAGCAAAGCTACCTACTTCGGCAGCAGGGGCAGGCACCACATGGCTCAACGTTCATCCGGGAAACGGACAAATCTTTTTACTACCCTCCGTTGGTTGGTTCAAATCGAATCATATCGATTTGTATTTGAACGGATCAATTTCCGTAAATTTTTGGGTGCACCGAGTGAGAGGCTCATGTAGGTGGTGCTTTCGGTCGAAAATGCGTTGTTTCAGGACGTCTGAGTTCAATAAGCGGTCCAACCCAATATGAACCGATGAAATAGAAAATTTTTGAAAAATTAAAAAATTATTCTAATTTTAAAATTAAATTACAATTTTGTATTTTATATTTCTTAGTTATACATTTTTATTCATTAAAGCTGATAAATATTCAGTAGTGATGCATTTTTATTAATCACTTTTTATGGTCAGAGTGTTGCACGTCTCTCCATCTTGATAGTGGAATCAGACTCATCGCGAGCTAGCTCATACGCATCTTCAACATATTATTGTTCATGTTGTACCACCAAGGCTCGAACTCATGGTTTAAAGGTTGTTAGACAGCACCCGAAAACACTAAACCAAAACCTTTTTGGTCATTTTTATTTATCACAAAAACAACAGTTTGTAGGGATAACATATTCGTCACATGAGCTTATGTTCATTAGATATTGCTATACTCATCAAATGATATACTTTTTTGTGTGGCCAGGGGCCAACGCCCTTACTCGCAGCAGGCTCGAACTCATAACCTGGAGGTTGTTATACAACACCTCAAACCATTGGACCGATACCTTGTTGGTCAGATGATGTTATGTTTATCAAATGAACTATTATGTTCATCAAACGAACTACTATGTTCATCAAATGAGTTTTTATGTTCATTAGATGTGCTTCTATATTCATTAGATGAGCTGTTATATTGTTCATTAGATGATGTTATGTTCATCATATGAATTGCTATGTTAAACAAATAAGCTATTATATTCACTAGATACTGTTATGTTCATCAGGTGAGCTACTACGTTCATCAGATGAGATTGATATGTTAATTAGATGAACTACTGTGTTTTAAAGATGAGCTGTTATATTCAATAGATGAGTTGTTATGTTTAACATATGAGATGTTATGTTCATTAGATGTTGTTATGTTCATCATATGAGCTGTTAGGTTCATTAAATGCTAATATGTTTAGCAAATTAGCTGTTATATTAATGAAATGAATAATTTTATAACTATAATTTTAAAATATTTAATCTTTGAATGTTTTGAGATTTTTAAAATTTTTTTGGCACTTTTTTAATTTTTCTTTATCAATATTTGTATTACATATTGGTGAGTTGGAATTCGAAAGTATAAACCCACGATTGATTGTCTGAATATTATTTATAGTTGCCTTCGTTGGTTGGTTCAAACCGAATCAAATCGATATCTCTTTGAACCGATTAATTTCGGTTTAATTTTCAAATTGATAAATCATTGTATAAAGTTTTTAATCTGGTTTTAGTGAAACTCAATTTTAACAAAACTCAAGGTGAAGCCCAACCACCCCTGAACCACCAGCGACGCCGCCGGCATAAATCGTCGGCCGCCCTCACCACCACAAGCAGTGCCGCCGGCAGAGACTCTAGCCAGCTCTCTTCCCACTTCCCAAAATATCCAATTCAACAAACATTCTCATCCCCGGTAGCAACACACAGCCACCGAATTTCCCTAAAACCCAGTTTTACCCAAAAATCACACCTTAAACATGTTTCAGCCAATAATCAACCTAATAAAAAACCTTTTTCAGACAAATAGCTACCGCCCCTTTTCTGCAGATCAGGAAAGCTCGAAAATTGAAACGCAGCCAGTTGATCTTTCTATCAACATTCATACATGACGTCATCTTTTAGGACTTCGAGTCATCCATGGCTCTACAGACTTACAGGTCCGGAGTGGCATATGAGACACATCGGCAGAGATTGATGGCGAAGGAGGGCCGACAGTGAACGAATTTGATGAGGACAGAGGAATCGTCGACGAGATTTCCAATTTTACAAGACAATTTCGGTTTGTTTGTTTTTATTTGTTTTATCTGAGCCTCTTTCTAATTGATTTTTAAACCGCAACCGAACCGAAACAAACCGAAAGGGTTCGGTCGATTCGATTTTCCGATTTTAGACCGAATGGTGACCAGCTCCAAATATCTATCGCTTCAAGCTTCTGTATCAGAAGCAGATGTTTGAGTGAGCTCCATCTCCATGTGGCTGCGTCCAACATCTAATGTGTTAGCTGCAGGGGTATAGCTCTAAGGCTGTGTTTGGTTTAGGGAAAATTATAGGGAAAAGAAAATTTGATGGAAAGTGAAATCCATAATGGATTTCATCTTATTTTTCTTTACTTGGTTTAGAATGGAAAATTTGAAGAAAAGTTTCAAAACTCCTTTTAATTTACATTAATTTTCCTTCTAATTTTTCACATAATTTTCTTTCCCTCATATTTTCCATATAAACCAAACATTAAATTTTACCAATTTTTCTCCACATTTTCCTTTCCACTAAACTTTCCCTAAACCAAACTCAGCCTAAAGCTACTGCTGCCACTCAGCTATCCTTCGACACTGAAGACATCTATGCGCATGTGAGTTACTGCCCCTCCCAATTCACAAGCTCAACAGTAGAGGCACAGTGTCACCACACGAGCAGGAAGAAGAAGACTTGTTGGCCTCTGCCCCCATCTTGTGACTCCCACATTCCGATAACTTTGCCTTTCTTCTCCACATCACAAACACAACCACCTCTCCCTAAGTTGTCTGCACATGTTTTTCAAAACATCGTAGGATTTGACTGCATACATCCTTCTCATCAGTTTTGATCTTCCCGTTAATGATGACGATGTGCGACAAGATCTGCTTAAGAGCACTCTATCTGTTAGATATTTGTGTTTTGTTTATTTGATTGGTACCGTATAGAATACAAGTACATATAGTAGGAGAAATTCTCAGATTGTCACTTGACAGTTTGATCAATCACGTGTTGCATTAATTTTTGTTTTAAAATTGAATCAATAATGTTTGTCATGTGTCACTTTGATCGTGTTCATAATTCACATAGTGAATCATATCCACAAAAAAATCACTCCAGTAGCAGGACCGCCTCAGCTGCAGTATTAGAATTATGTTTTTGTTGATTAAAATTGAATCTTTTAAAATTTAAATTCTATAAAAAAATGAGTCTATTAATTAATATTTCATCATCATATGAAGATTTTTCAAATAATTTAGAGCCTCTATTAAAAAAATTTCATTTCAAAATGAGATTTTGTGCGATTGATCCACTTACACACCCAATTAGATTAGTTCAGTACCTCCGGACAAACCACGACTATTCACAGACAACAAGCCAAGGCAAGGCAACCGCTTAGTACGGCAACGAAGCCCCTTTTGTCGCGTCCTCTTGCGCCTCCTTCCGTAGCATCACATGGCCACTTCTTGTACTAGGAACTCCACTACATGTCCCGTGTGTGTTTGCTGTGCTCTCTATCATCATCAATCGTCAACACCCAATTTGAAATCATTATAAAAGAACAAAATTTCCATCGATCCACACTCCATACTTCAAATCAATACTTGGAGTGCAACACTAAAATTATATTATTGTTATCTTGAGTTAAAAGATTCCGATTTTTATTTGTAATCAAAATAACATCATTTTATCAGACAGACATAAGATCTTCATCAAAATGATTTTCATAAAACATTAAACATATATTATTATTTCATTCATCACTCAAATTATAGACCATGCCCACAATAATCAAACCATTTCTACGAAGGGTAAGAGATTAGTTTCTTGCATCTCAGATACATTAACATTCCAAGAATCAATCAATAATGGAATGGAACTAGAAGAGTGATACTGAAGTTTATGTATATCCGAGTCAATTATGAGTCTAATCTGAATGTGACTTGATCTCCTCCCTCATTTATCACATATTTTCATTTACCCCAAATTTTCTTCCTTTCTTTATCTCCAACACAAGAAATTTTTAAGTGACGTAAGTACGACATATTAATATGAACATCATCAATTGATTTCGTCATATGACGAGTTAAAAAATTAGTGTGCTTACACTACCAATCAGTGTTCGCCATGCAATATTTTTACTATTTAATCAATTGATTAACAATGATGTCCATAAGAGGGGGCGTATCCGACAAAAATTTAACCGAAAACTCTATCAAAATATAAAATTGACCCACCCAAAAATTCAAAAAAATAAAAAAATACTCTACTGCCCTTCACTATAAATATTCACTTCACCTCCATTATTCTCTAATCTCCCTTATTCATCCAACTCCTATTCCTCTTCCTGACCGAGCCCAAAATACCAAAATGCCCCTGAAGAAATCCCAGTCCCTCAAGCAGGCAAGGGCAGCGTCCCTCAAGCAAATTCTCCTCCGCAAATGCTCCAGCTTCAGCAAAACCTACGACAAGCTGTCCGACATCGACGACGAAGAAGTCGACATCCCGCAAGATGTCCCCAAAGGCCACTTCGCCGTCTACGTCGGCCAGAACCGGACCCGCTACATCCTCCCGATCTGGATCCTGACCCGACCCGAGTTCCAGAAGCTGCTGCGACGGGCCGAGGAGGAGTTCGGGTTCGATCACGAGATGGGGTTGACGATTCCGTGCGATGAGTTTGCGTTTCAGAACTTGACCTCCTCGCTGCTGGCAAGCGCTTGACGATGTCGGACGAGGATGTTTTCTATTTTAGATTGGGTAGTTGGGGTTTGGAAATATAAGGGCGTGTTTGGTATGGGGGAAAAAGGAAGAAGAACAGGAAACAAGTGTTTGAGGCGAGGATGTAGATGAAGCTGCTTGAATTTGCTTCTCTCTCCTTGCCTGTTTCTCTATGTAATAGTAGCTGGTTGTAGAATCTGACTTGGAGGCTCATGAAGCCTTTTTCTTCATGGGGTTCTCTTGTAGTTACTTCGATGTGAATTGCCCTTATTTCTGTGCATATGAGTCTGCTGCTTCAGCTAATCAGCTTCTGCAGATGAGTTTGATGCTTTCATTAATAATTTTCTTCCATCATTTTAGCCATCTTATTATCAATTGAGAATATATCTTTAAAGGATAAAAAAAAGAATCATGGGGAGTACAATCCGTACACAAAAGTTACAGACCAAAAACAATTCAATTCTAATGCTTTTGGCAAAAGCAGGGATTCACAGAAAGCTTGTTTTTCCTGTGTGATCATTCTTTCTGGAAAATTAATTGGCCAAGTCCATCCACATGCTGGATCACCATATTTTTCTGCCACACTGAATTGCCACCGCTTTAGATGATTGTCAACGAAATTTATAGTCCATTCCCATTAGATGCTCCGGCATATTTGACTGGATCATGCTCACCTCCAACGTATCTAAGCGCAAAGCGGTATCAACGAGACTCGAACCAAAAACTTTGGATTTTTTAGACAATCTCAAGATCACTAGATAAACACATTACTTGGTCTGATTTGCTAGTTTATCCATTTATTTGCCGTCTAAACTGAAATCATTCCTCCATTGAATAGCAATTTGTTCCATTGTCGAAGACAAAATATCTTCAGGAAGGTCAGTGCCTTCAGTCTTCAATTACAATACAAATTGTCTCACTAACTGATTTCTGGGAACTCACCACACCGAACTTTGTGGTGCACGTAGACCTGCATGTCAATTCACACTCTCACAAGGGACAACCATCGTAGTCCGATTTCATTTACGAGGTAAAATATCTCGAAGCTTCTGGATGCGTAGAAACCAGCGAGGAAGATGAGTAATTTATTTCTTTCTTCTGAGTTTGCGAAACTTCTCGGGGGGCTGGAATCTTGAAGCAAGGCTGAAAATGGTGACAGTGAGATTTAATGAGTGGAATAGTGTTAGGCATGTAAGACTCCGCCACAGCTTACATTTAGTTGTTGAGGGAGCCCCACCATTGTTGGCCTGTTGGGACATTTGTAGGGTATGCGTGATCAAGTTTCCTCCACCCCTATTATCCACGGTCGTGCCTTGAGCACTCAAAGTCACCAAATGTACGAACGCAATTAAGACAGGAACCATTTTATATGACTTGGGAATATCTCTAATCTAATCAATCATGACTCTGGGCGCTCATGATTAATTACCACAAACTTTAACCTTATGAGAAGGATAGTAGAGCAGGATTCTGCACCGGGCATCACATGATCTGGGTACTACCCAGTTCAGAGATTCGGAGCTGAGACGCAGCGGTGGACCGAAGTTTTTCTAATCTGGACGAGCCTAATAAGTCCACTCAATAGTTTACATGGTTCCATCACGAAGAAGTAGAGTTGGTTGGTACATGATGAAGATGGTTTGAAAATGTTGACGACCCGGATAAGCTGGATGGTTAGTTGACCTGTTGACCAGCTAAATGAAGCAGGTAGTATTCATGTTGATGGGATGCAATGCACAGTAATTTTTTTGCACCTATGAGGGGGCAAGACTAAACAACTAAGCTTGATCTATAATGCTTGTGAGTGAAGATCTCATCTCCTATGAGGCATATGCTTGAGACCCTGTGAAGGCGGATTAGCTAGAGGATCTCATCTCTGCCTGAGCTTCACTACTTTGTAAATGGCATATGTTTGGGCAAAATCGCAGAAGCCCAATAGCTTGCGTGCCAGACCACACAGATTCAATCTGAACTGGCCCTACTTTACGTTAGAGTCAGTTCTCATCAGCTCCATAAAATCTTCAACAAACGGCTCATTTCAATATTGGGCTGATGTGACATACCACATGATTCTTCATGTCAGGAACTACTACAGATCAAAATTTTACAATAAGATTATTAAAGTTTCAAACTGGTTTAAATCAAGTTATATTTCATTTGTGATGAGAAATATAAGTTTATAAGTTATGATTCAATAAGACAGAATAAGTAAGATTTTTTCACTATTCGAGGTAGATCATTTTGTCAAGTGAACTCCGTTCAACATTCGCCACCCCACATGAGGAAATGACACGTGCTTCCTCTCAATCAATACTTTGTTATGCTTTTATAATGTGGCGCTGAGGAGCAAAGCTCTAGTGGAGTACGTTCCACCTATCATGAACTTAGCATAATGAGTCCTTCAAATTGGACCGTTATTTAGTAAAGATTAACCCAACATTCTTTTACTTATGATTCTCCTCTTGTGGAGTGAATAGTGAAAATATTTGAATTGGTACCTTATTATTGTACCAAGAGTAATGTAAGAAAATGAAATCCTAAAAAAAGGATAGTGGGTTTGAGGCCTACATTGCTAAATGAGAAAGTTTAAAAAAATGTGAGTGATTTTATGGCTAAATTTTTAGTTTATAAATATTAAGTTTGTTTATAGGACTTTTGGGTAGTTTAGGGCTAAAATTTTAGTTTATAAGCTTTATGTTTAGTTCATAGGCATAATGAGTAGTTTTATGGCTAAAGTTTTAGTTTGTAAGCTACTAATTTGGTTTATAGCCTATTCGGACAGTTTTAGGACTAAAAATTTAGTTTGTAAGCTAGAAGTTTACTCCCTCCGTCCGGATATACATATCATTTAAGGTTAAACTGACTATATTAAGGTGATATTTAATGCTAGCGGTTGGACGAATTTAATAGGAAAAGATTTAATTTGTATTTGTAAAATTTTGTGTAAAGGTAGAATTAATGGATTATGACTAGTGTAGAATTTTTTTATTAATTATGATAATAAAATCATTAAGTTTAACTTTTTAAAGTAGTTATAAATATTAAATTCATATTGTAAAATATTAAGTGACAAATAAAAATGGAAAAAAAAATTAGATTAAGTGACAAATAAAGGAGGAGTGAGAGTATTGTTCATACACTTGTTTTCGGAAGTTCTAAGACTAAAATTTTAGCATATAAACTTTAAGTCTTGTTTGTAGGCTTTTTGGATAGTTTTAAGACTTAAGTTTTATTTAGAAGTTACAAATATGATTTATAGACATTTTAGATACTTTTAGGGCTTAGGTTTTAGTTTATAAGCTTAAGATTATATGCATTTTTGATAGTTTTAGGATTTAAGTTTTGGCTTATAAGCTTTAAGTTTAGTTTATAAGTTTTTTTTGGATAGTTTTAAGACTACAATTTGGGCTAAAAGTTTATTTTACTTGTATTTTTAAACTTTTAGGCATAGTTATTAAAATCGGACTGGTGGTCAACCAATCATGCCTTCGGTTCCTGGTTCATCAGGTAAATTAATTAGTTTCACTTGTATGACCGCCAATTCGATAATACTGATTTTTTGTATTAAATTGTTGATTTATGAGAGAAAACATTTAAAAAAGTTTTGACAGTTGGCCAAGCTCTTGGAGATTGGTCTTGTAATGAAATTGTAATTTTTTTAAACTTATTGGTTCAATTTTTATTACTCAATACTATTAGTCGTGCTTAAGAAGCATTAATTAATGGTTTATCACAAATAATTAATATTAATGTTCAAACGGTTCAACATAAAATTGGTCTAGTTTGAGTACAAAACCAGTCGGTTCAATTAGGTTTAACCTGATTTATTGTGCAATCCGATATTTATATCCGAGCCAGACCGGAATCAAGTCTAATATTTGGTTCAAACAGCCGGTCCGTTTCGATTTTAATAACAACGCTTTTAGGACTAACGTTTTGATTTATGTTTAGTTTAAGACATTTTTGGTAGTATGCATAATTAAGATTTAAGTTTGATATACAAGCTTTAAGTTACTTTATATACGGTAGTTTTAGGATTTATGTTTTGTTCCATAAGCTTTAAGTTTAGTTTGTAGGCATTTCTGATATGCTTAAGTTTATGTTTCTAAGATTTACATTTTGCTTATTAACATTTTGGGACTTTTAAGATTTAAGTTTTAGTTTAAAAGTTAAAAGTTTAGTTTGTAGGCATTTTTGGCTGCTTTAGCACTAAAATGTTAGCTCATAGGTATTAAGTTTAGTTTATGTATATTTGGGGACTTGTAAGACAAAAGTTTTAACTTATAAGTTAGAAGTTTAGTTTATAGGCTTGTAAGGTAGTTTTATACCTAAATTTTAGTTTACAGCTAGAACTCTAGTTTATAGGCTTCGGTTAGTTTTAGGACTTGAGTTTATAAAAGTTTAAGTTTAGGTTTTATGCATATTTGGTAATTCTAGGACTAAAGACATGTATAAGCTTTGACAAGCATTTGATTATGAGTTTTTTGACATTTAAATTCGGGATAAGCATTTACTTTTAAGAATAACTATATGTATAAGTTAATAGTTTAATTTATATGCTTTTCTGCTCATATGTTAACATTTTTTATAGTGTGAGGACATCTTTTTCCCGATTGATAGTGTTAAAATGTTCTTCAAATCAGTTATGATAGTAATTCAGCATTCACATTGGCTGGCATATTTTCTCCAATTTCTGACAGCTATAACCAGTCCTTGGGCTGGCATTATATTCAAGTCAAATACTGTCCCTTAAACCAAATTATACCCCTAATCATTGGGGTTGTTATGAGTATTTTTTTTTTAAAAAAAAGGGATTGATAGTGGTCAGGGGTCATACACCCCCTCCACCTTGATAGTGTACGCCATAACCCAGGATTTTGGGATTGTTAGACAACACCCAATATCACTATGCAAACACCTTGTTGGTTGTCATGAGTACTTAGTATGGTATAATGATGTTTTAGTTTTTTTAATTTTTCTATAATAATAAAACAACTTTAATTCTTATTTTAAGCGAATCTTATGTCCGCTAGCTAATTCTACAAGTTATGATAGATAATGATAATAACTTCATTTCACATTATCTTATGTAAACAATTGTTGCATAGAAAATTGATTGGTTTTCGCATTTTTGTATTCTCAAAAGCTAGGTCGCACCCTATTGGTTGATATGTGTATTTCTATATTTTCATAAGACTTTATGGTTGTGTTTGGTTTGAGGAAAATTAGACAGAAAGAAATATATGAGGGAAAATGAATTTTTTATAAAATTCATCTTATTTTTATCTTATTTGGTTTGGAATGGAAAATTTTGTAAAAAGTACTAAAACATTCTTTAAATTAAACAAATTTTCTTTTAAATTTTTCATCTAACTTTCTATGTAATTTTCCATTCCCAATTTTTCCTAAATCAAACAAATTCCTTCTCATTTTTTCTCAAATTTTCCCTTCCCATCATTTTTTCCTAAACCAAATACAGTCTAATATTTTATAGTCGTGGAAAAGGACAAATGTAAAGGTGAGAGACGACATTACAAATTGGAACACACATGCTTGCACGTGGATTGGTGACATTACATGAGACCTCTTCCTCGACAAAGAAAAAACAAATATAATCCCATCTTCGAATATTTGTAATTATGCGTAACTTTAATTATAATTATTCATTATATTAATAATCAATAATATTTGGAGAGGCAAATATGATCTCTCTACAACTCGCACATCAACCCTTTTAATAATTGTAATTTACAAACGGATCCCCTTACGCTTTTTGCAGGCATGTCCTTTTAGTTCACGTTTAACAGCGGTTCGCTCCGATTTTGAACCAGGGACGACTCGGGTGGAAAGCTCAACACTCTTCTGCCATCTCCTTCCAAACCGGAGCGAACCAAAAGATTGAAAACAATAAGGAAAAAAAACGAGTCAATGGCCGTGACTGGTTCAATTGTCATGTTCGATTTCACCCGGTTCGAAATCGGTTCAGGTCACCAGGTGGTTTTCCGAGACAAGGTACGATGAAGCAGGGGTTTGGAGTCGGTCCAGTAATCCGGGCCGTTCAAAACGTCCGCGTGGCAGAATCTGAGAGCTTCGTCATGGCCAGCGAACCGAGCCGAGCTGACTTTTGGTCCGGAGCGAGAAATAGAGCGGAGGATTTCCTCGAAGACGAGCTCGTCGCAGGGGATGGCCAAGGGGCCGTGGTTAGAGAATCCGAACTCTTCCTCGGCCTGGCTCAGAAGCTTCTGGAAGACGGGGTGATTTAAGTAAGTGGCGCGGATGACGAAGCGGGTGCGGTTGGCGCCGACGGAGACGGCGACGTGGCCGGAAGGGATGTCGGAGGGGATGCGGCCGCAGGAGTGAGCCGCCTTACTGCGCCAACGTTTGAGCATTTGGCGGAGGCGGACGATGTGCCGGATCTTGCTGCATTTCCCGAGGCCGACTGACATGGTGAGGTTTGATTTGGCGCTGGATGAGTTGGGAGAAGGTGGGACTTTTATAAAGGGCTGGAGTTCATTCCAGTCCCTCTAGTTTACTATAATTGCATCTTGACCCAGGATACTTTTCGTGATGGTGACATGTTTACAAAACTTTAAAGGATAAAATTCAAAATGTGCCCTGAACTACCACCGCTTATCCAATTGCGGTTAGAACTATCACGATTTCCAAAAATGGTGCAATGAAAAAAAAATTAGGCTGATTTTCTAAAATAAAATTTACCATCATATAACTTAATATTATTATAAGACTTAAATTTATGTGCAAAAATTAAATCGTTTGGTTATCAAAAAAAATTATATCATTTTGCGCACATAAAGAAAATGACGTTTTTAATAATCAAATGACGTAATTTTTGCACACAAATCTAAGTCTTATAATAATATTAGATTTAGAATGTAATGATACATTTTAATTTAGAAAATCAGTCCAATGTTTTTTTCATTGCACCCTTTTTGAAAATCATAGTAGTTCTGACCGCAATTGGGTAAGCGGTGATAGTTTAGGGCCCCTTTTGGGTTTTTCCCCAACTTTAAAATGTATATACGGTTATAGGCGACACTTCATGTGTATGTTTTATGCTTGATGAATTTAGATGATAAAATTAAAAATTTACTTAAAATTTTGTAAATAAATAGTTTTTTTCAGAGATATTTTTGATTGGATTCGTGTAGCCGTTTCGTTATCCCCAGTGGAACCGCCGATGTTATTTTATCCTAATATGTTCGATTTATTTTTTGTAAAATGTCCCTGTCTTACTATTTGTATTATTCTCAATCAAATATTTTCTCAATTTTTTCAGTAAAACGCTGTTTTATTAAAAAAAATCATAGTTATAAAGTGTGATTTATTTATAAAATCCGCTTATAAAAGTGACAAACAAATAAGCAACAATTTAGAAAAACAGTATAATGAACCAAAACAAGACTTAAAATATCTGTTCATCTGTTAAACTTATCAGATCAAACATTCAATCAGAATTTAATCCCAAGGAAAATTGTTGCAATTGAAGTTATCGCCTTGATAACCTATCAACAGTTTATACATCTCTTAATAAATGTAAAATACATTAAAAATATCCATTATTTTTCACATGTTAAATGATTATTGGATATTAAACTTAAATCTTCTCTCGCACCAAAGCTGTGTTTGGTTGAGGGAAAATTTGATGAAAAGAAAATATGAGAGAAAATTATAAAGAATGTCATATTTGATTTAAGGAAAATTAAGGGTGGAAAAATTAGAAGGAAATTTTTAACAGAAAATTAGATGAAAATGATGGTGATTTTGATAAATAAGATATAATGAAAAATCAAAAGGATAATGAAACAAAGCACCAATCAATATCGGGGTTGTTTTGTAAAATACAATGTAGTTTTATTTTTCAACAACCATTTCTAAACCGACTCGTATTCATATGTATGATAAATATTTTTAACGAAGTTTTATTTCACTGTGCCATTATCTAATTGGTAATTAAGATTCATAATCATCCTATTTTTTAGGATTGTTTCATCGCTTTGTATACCAGATAAGAATCACAAGAGAAAAGCATGAAAAACAAATACTAAAGGAAAAAGGACATATCTTAGATATAGTAGAAAAGTTAGGCACGAAAAGTCAGATATATTTACACCTTGTATTGTCTTTTACTATTTAATAATACACATAGGGAATTTGATAATGGAAATATGAAAAAAAAATATCAAAAAATTCATGAATTATGTTTGTTTTCTCTCTTTCATGGGTTAATGGCCAAACTGCTCTTTTTTTTTTTTTTTGGAGAAAACTTAAAAGGGTTTTGAATTATCACCACTTATCTAATTGCGATCCGAATTACCACGATTTTCAAAAAAGATGCAATGAAAAAATGAATTGGAATGATTTTCAAATAAAATTTACCATTACATTCATAATTAATATTAGGGATAAAACCCAAAAGGGGCCCTGAACCACCACCGCTTACCCAATTGCGGTCAGAACTACCACGATTTCCAAAAAGGGTGCAATGGAAAAAAAATTGGATTGATTTTCTAAAATAAAATTTATCATCACATTCCTAACATAATATTATTACAAGACTTAGATTTGTGTGCGAAAATTACATCGTTTGGTTATCAAAATAAATTATATCATTTTGCGCACATAAAGAAAAGAACGTCATTTGGCTATCAAAATAAATGATATTGTTTTGCGCATATAAAGAAAACGACGTCTTTCATACTCAATCATCTATAATTCTCAATAAATTTAATAAGATCAATTATATTTAAGTGTTCGAACAAACTGATCTTAAACATCATTCAAAATCAGTCCAATTTTTTCTTCCATTACACTCTTTTTGAAAATCGTGATAGTTGGAACCGCAATCGGGTAAGCGGTGGTTATTCAGCCCCCTTTGAAGATTTTTCTTATTTTTGGTGTTCAGGGGCTGCATACTCCTCTATCTTGATAATGACGTCCTTACTCACTGCAGTTCGTTTATAGCACAAAACAACGTCGTTTTATGCTCGCAGTAAAACGCTGAACAGCACCGAATCTTTGTCCAATTTTCATGTTCAAGGCGTTCATCATCAGGCTTTCGAACATGATCGCGGTCAAATGATATGATGATGGTCGTATCAAATGGGCATTTAATTATGTGCTGAAAAAATAGATTCAAAGGATGTACTACTGTCTACAGTATCTAATAATAATAAGATGTGAAACTTGAGCTGCCACATGCCCAAGTTTTGTAAAGGGGCATAACACTTTGTTTTTGATGGCATTTATAATCATTCAAACTTTTTTTTGCCAAAAAAAGTTATGAAGAGTCAGCTTAAATTATAATTAAACAATAAAAACCTAAGTAAAAATGTCATAAAAAATAAAATATGAAAGCCACGAAGATATGACCGATTATGAGTTATCATCTTATAAGTCTAGAATTCAAATTTTGATGTCAGTGCATACTTAAAAAATAAAATATGAAAAATATGTGAAGTTACTGTTGCTAATGTGATATGATTGAATAATTTTTTTAAAACTTTTGCTCTTATTTAAGATCTTAGATTTAAATATGACTATAGACTTAAAAAATAAAGTAATTATATTTAGTGTCTGCCCCATGATCTTATTTTCACAAAATCTTGATACAGGAGCATGGATTAAAATTGCTCTCAGTGAGCCTAAAGTCCAACCATACGCTCAGCCCCCACCATGTGCATGGATGCTGATATATGCGGTTGATTTTTTCCTTCTTTGTCTTGTCGTGATGACGCTCAGTTTCTCAGTCTTGTGAAGAAAATTCTTAACGTCTTTGGCATATCTCAGGCCTTCAAGTTAATTGTTCCAAATCTAAGACTTTCTTTGATCGGATTTCTCCAACACTTGCAGAACATCTTTCTAATCTTACCGAATTTTCCAGGTGGCAACTTCCAATTAAATATTTGGAAATCTTTTTTGATTCCAAGACTTTTAGAGCCTCGGACTAGGCCATTATTATGGATTCCATTAAATATAGAATTCAGTAATGGGAGAATAGACATCAATCTATCATCTGCTAGACGTGTTGTTCTCCTACGATCAGTTCTCAATTGTCTCCAAGTCTATTGGCACATAGTTTATCAGTTGCCAAACTTGACTATTAAAGACTATTGATCATTTTTTCAAAAAATTCTTATGGCAAGTTGAGTCCAAATCTCCAGCTAAATGGATGTAGATTTGTCTTCTAGCTTTTTGTGAATGTCTTGGTATTAAGACGATTTCTCATATTAATTACTCATGTTTCTCTTGTAAATTTGGGATTTACATCTCAATTCAGTGTGGACTAAATGGCTTCACTCTTACATCATGAAAACATATACTTAGTGGAATCTTCCCTATAAGGTGTCTTATCCATGGATGGTGAAATAGATGCTAAAATCTAAAGACCTAGCCTTGGAATTTTGATCCATGACTCGTAGTTCTATCTCCTAAAAGATTCTAAGTACCTCTTTTTCCTCGAAATTACTTTATCAATACTTGACTCGTGGCCATCCCAAACCCATCTGGTTTCATGTATTATGAAATACAATATCATATCTGAAACATATCTTCAAGACTGTTGCGCCTTGGTCTTATATCTACTAACATATGACCTCTTTGTGACTAGCATTCAGAATTTTGCGAATCATTTATTTTTTAGTGTCAGCATCCTCAAAAGCCTAATAATCCAAGCACTCAGACTATGCTTCTATTAGCCCGCCAACTCATTCTCCTCATGGGCTCAGCCAATTTCATGGTTGTCTTTGAAGAATTTTTCATCTCTAGTGTTCAAGCAACTCTATTTTCTATTTGTCCCTTCTTTTGTTTATCATAATTGGTGTGCCAGCAATAATATTATTTTTCAGGATCCCTTGTTCTCTAGAGCGCATCTCTTGAAATCTATCATGTACGAGTGCAACCTCAAATTCAACTTTATTCATTCAAATGAAACCATCTCAATATGATTGTATGGACTAGTTAAATAGATTTACAACATCTTATTAGATGGTCTATTCTCGCCATCATGGTTTTTGGGTAGATTGTTTGAACGGAACCTTCTCATTTTATATAATCTTTTTTTTTAGTAAAAGCACATTCTTTATAAACAAAATTTATGTATATTTCCATTTCGACCATTGAGTTATGTGCATTTCCATAGCATATTATAACAGTCATTTTGCTTTTTTGGATTATTGACAACAAATCTTGCTACCAATTTGGGATATTAAATGGAACACAAACATTTATCACTCATTTTCGATCAATGAGTTATGCGTATTTCCACGTCTTACTATTGTTTGATTGTTATTAATTTGTGTAAACATTCATCTTTTCTATCGTGGAAGTGTTATTTTTTTTCTCTGCAAGTTGTCAGTTCTGTTCAGCAGTTCAACAGTAACAGTTGTATGACCACTATGTGCTTTTTTCTATATGTTCATCGCCGATTGGATATCTTGCGTGGCCTACATATCAGTATAATTGATATGCATATACCAAATGATTACAATGTAGTTCATATACCCATAAAAATGGCATTAGTAATGTAATGTTTTGTATAAAAACAACCAATGTATCATATTCATTTTGAGTCACCAACCAAAGATGGGTGTGCTAGCTTGCAATAGCATCTCTAAAATGGATGGACATATCAAAATCATCAACATGTATAATTTCATAGTTGATTACATTTGAGTCACAGGAAAGAAAGAGTGAAGAGAGATAGCAGGATCAGAATCCCATCTCCTTCCCCTCTAACATTTAGCCATGCTATGCCGTCTATCAGATGAGCCAATAGCTGCAAGCTAGTAGCAGGAAGCTTTCACTAATCAATCTCTACGAGTGTAAACAAGCCGATACACTCGCGAGCGGCTCGCGAACATACTCGATCAATACTCGGTCAAAATTCGTTCGATTATAAACAAGTCAAGTACGAGCAAACATTTTAGGCTCGTTTAATAAACAAGCCGAGTTTTAGCAAGTTAGTACTCGACTCGTTTATGTTCGTGAACAAATTCGTTTAATACTCGAATAGCGCTCGTTTATTACTCGAATTATACTTGTTTAGTACTACTCATTTAATACTCGTTTAATACTCATTTAATATTTATTTTACTTATTTAACAGGTGAGATACTTATTTAACAGTTAATTTTACAATGATGGTTTACTTATTCGAGTAGTTTTCGAGCCGAGCTCGAGTCGTTTAGTTATATTTTGAGTTCAAGTATTTTTCGAGCCGAGCTCAAGTAGTTTTCAAGCCGAGTTTTGATTAGTTCGAAACATAACTCGAGTTCGAATAGTTTGCGAGCCGAGCTCGAGCTTAAGAAAAAAATTACCGAGCCGAGTTCGAGCCCATACAAATATTAATCGAGCCGAGTTCGAGTACTGCAATACTCGGCTCGTTTGCACCTCTATCAATCTCTGCTCCGCAACTTCTACCCAATTTAATCTTGCACACCAATTTATCCCTCTTCCATGCATGCTATCCATGGAATAAATGAATCTGGAGCTCTCTCAATTCCAGCTTGCTATAATACAATTGCAAACCTACTAGCTTCTGCTGCTGCATATCATTTGATTCATTTTGCTTCTACCTAATAAACAATGATAATATAAAACAGGGTAGCTGATCATCCGTTGGTGCCGCCAACAGCTAAATCTTCTCAATACCAATCAGTAGCTGAATCATGAAAAATTCAATAACGCAGTGTCTTCTTCCCATAATAATCTCGGTCATCAATGGCAGCTTCTGTGATGGGATATTTAAATTTCATGCTGGGATATTCTCCAAGTATCACATATTCAACATGCTCGACGATCTCAGACAGCTTCCTATTGATGCTACCGATTACACCGCCAGCAGAAAACCCACTCTTTATAATTCCACATCCAATCTGGAAGAGATAGGAATGCAGCTCTGCATCAAAACTGTCCGAGTCTCACCATCATGGGATGGCAATAACTGCTCTCCATCTCCCTACCCACATACCTGCTGATCATGGAACTGACCACATTCTACCCAGAAATTTAACTGCCCAACATAATTAAATATTGCAGCCTTGCAATATGTATGATTGAGCTGCCAGTTACAATGCACAGATCAATAAAGTATCATCTTCTAGTCATTCATAGGCTCTTAATAGAATAAGAAGATCCAAGAAAATCCTATTATTTTAAAAAGGATGGAGAAACTGAAGCGGCGGAGTTTTGTCACATTGTGTATTACAACCAGTATAAGCTGTCGTTATTATGCAACTGTCATAAAACAATGAAATCAACTACAACTTAAAAGTGATTAGCCAAACTAACATGGAGGATGGCGCAAGTGAAGGAGAATCATACTCACCAAACTTCCCAACCCCTCCATATTTCATCTCTCCTACAATTTTATACATCCACACCATAACTAACTACTAATCATGTATCATTAATATAAAGAGGGTATAGTTTACCAAGTTTATACCCGAAGCTAATGATTGGGTTGGTCACTAATCAACCATCACAAAAATCCTGATTCCATTTCACATGGGTCTACCCCCAAAGTACATAATATTCCAATGGAATGTACAACATGTCCTGTTTGGGCATGTTTAGTGGGTTTGAACTAACTGCCATGGTAGTGGTGCCATACTATCTTCCTGTTCTATATATTTTTGTTCTAAAAAAGTAGATTTCCAGAGCAGAACAGCACTTTTCAGGTCATACAGGGGCAAATATTGTCACCTGAGTTGTCATCCCTTCCATGGCCAGGACAGACTCAGCAACTGCCAACAGATACCAAATACAAGAAGTGTAAATTATTTGTCAAAAAGAGTAAATATCCATTCTTGATGAAAACAAATGAACCTGAGCACATTTGCTACTAGTTCTGTAATTGCATGATTTCAAATGCATGTTCTAAAAACCTGTCTCTTTGTAGTTGGAACCAAGCTTTGAAACAAAGCATTGCTGTTGCTATCCAAGGAAAGCATTGCCATTGGCTTTCCAAATAACGGACTTCTACTGCTTTTTATCTCCTGCTTTCCTTGGCTGGAAATACAGAGTCTAATTAGGACTGTAGAGGCTTTGAAGGCTAAGTAATCGACAGAGATATAAAAGGATTCTCATGAGCCTCTACATGAAAGTGCACAAAGTAATTATAATTGAATCAATCAATTAAGATAAAAATATGCAGGAAGCTAGCTTCATCTCTCATCATCTCAAATCTGCTAATCCATGGATATAATCTTCAGAATTTAGTGGACTATTTCATAACACTAGGAGTCTAGAAACATCTAATTGCCAGTTGAAACTAGTTTCTTCAGGTAACTGAAGCGGGTAAAAATTGATAAAAGACTTTTATCAGAAGAACAGAACAATAAAAGAGGCACTACAGCTTATAAAAGAGAACAAAACATTCAAATCCTACACAATCACATGGCTTGTTAGAATGAGATATTCGGTAGCTTAGAGGTAGCGTCGTCCCCAGACTGCATCATTCCATTTTTATTTTGTCCGCAAGTATTTGATAGAAGTCACGACCAGTTGTGACAGAAGATTTGTTGTTTAAAATACTTTTAGAAAAGCCTACGGAAAAGAAGCTCGCAAAAAGCTTAATCATGTAAGAACTTCAATCAGCTAAACTAGAACTATCACGGTTTGGTGAGCCTTATGACTAGAGCCACAACGTCTGTGCATCCAGAGTGCACCTTCAGGTGACTGATACTTAGACGCATTGGATCTAGACATGTCTCTTTCAAGATTGGCAGACTATGCATATAAGATAATCATGTGCCATGTTTCCGAATAAACTTATTTATTTGCAACAATTTTCGGTAGGGTCGCTCAATGAATAACAACAATGCATTTTGGACTAAACTCATCCAGAAAGCACAAAAAAAGGAAAATTGAGGATGAGTAAGGCCTACAACTATGCAGGTTAAACATGCGCCTACAACGACAAAGAATATCCAATTATTGATCTTAGCACCCTTTATAGTTTTTTTAGTACTTCATTCCGAAAGGGGAAAAAGAATATACAAGAATCTAACAAGGGAACTTGGGATGAGACTGATACACCAAAGACAGCCATATCCACACGGCTGAATCCCAGCTGACAAGGACCAGTTACAGACTGCTTAGTTAGCTTGACTAAGCATAACAGCCCAACCAGAACCATTTACCTTTCAAGGATCTTATTGAGCTAGTAGCTCAATACAAAAAACAGCTAACCGAATTGGTCTTGCTGAGCATGTGCCATAATACAAAATGGCGCAAGAGCATTACCAAATATTTGAAGCTATGATGTACGGAACTAAAACATGTCTTAATACCACAAAATGACAGGGAGTCAGGGGCTAACTTCATAGAATCACGAAGAGGATACATCCAAATCCCACAAAAAAAATATACACTATATTTCCTTTTCATATTTATATGAGAGACATTGAATTTCTCCAGTTCATCAATCATCACCTAGACAGATGCACTTAGTTTTGTCTCACACTCATGGTAAAAGAAACCAAGATGCGTTCAGGTAGTAGAGGTGGATTTCTAATACCATGAAAAGTGTTACATGCTGATAAGAAAAGGTGCTAACATGGCCTCAGTTCACCTCATTAGGATAGAACTTATCAGGATATGCTCACCCTACGAATAACATTCACCGCCAACTTTAACTGCGATTGTTACATGTGAACCATGAAAAGCCTAAACCAGGTCAAATGCATTTGA
>NQLW01000095.1:5265020-5293953 GCA_002312845.1 Kalanchoe fedtschenkoi
TTTTCAGCTGGTTGGGTTTATGTGCAATTCTACCTGACACAGATTGGCATCGGCGGCCCAGGAAACGCGTCTGGTTTTGGATCCACGCATGTTAACAGTTCCTGGAGCTCTTAAAAGCAGTACACTTTTTGCATTAATCAAAGAGCAGATTCATGGCCCGATCGACAGACAAGGCAGGGATAATGGGCGCTTTCAAAAGCCCTAGTGCAAGTTTGACGATTTCAGAAAAGACAGCTTCAGGCAGTGAATGACGGCGTCAATCGGAGAGAAAATTGAGGCGATTGAAAGAGAAGATGAGAGATTTATTTGCAGCCCTGGATCGTACCTTGTTGTCGTTACTTGGTCTACCTTGCTTACTGACTTACTGAAATAAGAAAAGTAGTCTATTTATTATTCCATAATTTTTCATTATTAAAATTATTCATTTTTTAATTTTTTATTTATTTGATTCACCATGTTATTTTAAGGAAAAAAATTCTAAAGAGATCCTGAACTACCACCGCATACTCAATTGCAATCCGAACTATAGAGATTTTCAAAAAAAGTGTAATAAAAAAAATTGAACTGATTTTAGATGATACTTAAGATCAGTTTGTTTGAACACTTAAATATAATTGATCTTATTAAATTTGTTGAGAGTTATCGATGATTGAGTAATAAAGACGTCGTTTTCTCTATATGCGTGAAACGATATCATTTATTAAAATCTTATATTATTAATGTTAAGGCTAAAGTTAATTTTTTAAATATTATATTTTAATTTAGTGTGAATTGTGCGACCTCACATTATATGAATGAGACACACGCAATTAATTGAATAATTATTTTATCATATTTTAATAAGGGTATTATACAAAAATGAACAGAGAAAGATATTTAAGTGTCATTTAGTCATTTACAAATTCAAACTGTTAACAAAAAGGAAAGTAAATAACTCAAAAGTTTTATAAAAATGTATATTTACTCGTATTTAACATAATTCTTTTTTTGGACTGAAATCTTCACATTTCAAAAAAAAAAGATTCTTACATTCTATGTGAAGCAATTAAGGATAGTTTTGAATTAATAAGACAAAATGTATACATTAAAATTTTAACAAACATAAAATTAATGAATATAAATCTATAAAAAATTAGATAAAAAATTATGGAACGATAATCTATCAAAAATGTCAAAAAATCTATGGAGTCTCTTATTAGAGCATTCGAATAAATCTCATCTGAAAGAGTAAGATGTACATTATTCTAA
The DNA here is from genome assembly GCA_002312845.1 of Kalanchoe fedtschenkoi. Classification (NCBI taxonomy): domain Eukaryota; kingdom Viridiplantae; phylum Streptophyta; class Magnoliopsida; order Saxifragales; family Crassulaceae; genus Kalanchoe; species Kalanchoe fedtschenkoi. The sequence continues at coordinate 5,266,269 of NQLW01000095.1, forward strand.
ACAAAAATATTGCATAACTGAAATAAAATAAGATGTACCCAATAGAAATATTTGTAAGATTGACGATGAAACAACGTTTAATTTTAAGGGAAAAGAGACTCTGCTTGGCATGTTGGAAATTTCTCTACATTAGTGGGTGAAAATACAGTAATACCCTCAGCAATAAACTAAAGTGTTTTTAATACGCATGAGTACTTTAGTAATTAATATATGAAAGAAAAAAAATAATAATTTAAGAATAGGCGAAGCAGATTAATTTTTTCTCTTTCTTACTTAATGACTACCCTGCCCTTGTGTATTAACAATACTAAAACTAAATACATGAGGGCATTTATGTCTTTTCACCCGCTAATATAGATAAATTTTCTAGTGCGACAAGCAGAGTCCGTAAGCCCTAATTTTAACATAGCAAAGTGAAAAAAAAAACCGATCAAGCTTAACTAAGACTTGAACTCAACATGAACTCTGTATCCCTATATTTCAAATTCAAAGAATAGATCCTTCATTAGTTTGACATGTTAAAAGACATAATACATTTTTTAAAATAAAAAATATAACAATAATATAACTATATTTTTTAAGAAAAACCATAGTAAATGCAATTTTTTATGTATAAGAAATCATTTTGTACCTATTGCAATCAATAAAATATTATTATTTAAAAAAATTTATTACACGAGTGAGAAGCACACTAATTTCATGGTATATTCTGACTCACTCTGTCTGCGGGCCAGTTTCAAGCCGGTTTTCACACTCCTCCAGTAAAATCTGTCGCATGTGCTCACAATAAGAATAGAACTCAAAATCATTTGAGTCAATCCTTATTATAATCATTTTATTGAAAATCAATGATAATATTTTATTAGATTTATCTCGACTCTCTTGAATCTGTAATCCATCTTTCTGCAGAGGCCCACTTTGAATTTCTTCTCGATTTTATTTTTGCTTTATCAAATCTTATTTAAACATATTATTTTTATTTCATCTCATTTTGACCTGACTTACTTAACCAATCGCATTTATTTTGAAAATTCAATTTGAAATTTTGAGTTTGATCAGTGTGCAGTGCTTACAAGTTTTGAATGTTTTAACATGCCTTAAAAATAGCTGATGTTAATTTCAAGAAGTATGTGTATTAATAGATAAAATATCAACAGGACAGAATCCCCTTCTTTTTTTCTCGGTATTTGATTTCTTACTTTCCTCTGTCACTCATTTGGTTTATTACCCATCCATTTTGTTCCTGTGGCTTTCTTGTTTTCTATTGTGGAGCAACTTTTGTTAACAAAAGATGAAAGAAATGACTGCCAGATAATATTGAACAACAAGGAGGCTCGTATGAAGATCAGAGAGATAGATTCTGACGTTGTACTTGATAATTTACAACTGTATAATAATATGTTAAAAATAGGAAGAGTCTTCCACTAATGAGAATTCGAAGGTCAAACTATTGGTTTTGAGTGTAGATCCAACTATATTAACATGGTATCAGAGCGGATTTTCGTCGCACCTAAATATACGGCAGTGACGATTATTATTTTCCGCATGAGGTCTCATTTGCTGCCCTTAACAAATAATGTGATGTTAATGTTCATGATTTATTAATTCAATATTATTTTCAATTTAATTTGTGAATTATGTAAATTTTTCCTTGTCACAATTAATGTAAGATATTATTAATTAGAGACATGATTTGACACACGATTGATTGGACTCTCGCCAAACAACATCTATGAGGAAAACTAAAGTTTAAATTTTTGTTTCCTTAAGTGAGATGGTAGTTGTCTACAATAATTTTCAACTACTAAGATAGAATGAAAAATAAATAAATATAATAATTTGATAAACAAATAATGTGATGAAGAAAAAGTGGGAAAATCAACTTAATAAACTTTGGTTCCTATAGCATTATCCTTATAATAAGGATAAAATTTACTAGTGACTCGTAGGCTCTGTTCTAAAAGGCGGCCGCCTAGCCGTCTAGCCGCCTAGGCACCCGATTAGTCTCTGGGCATTTTAAAAACGCCCCGCCTAGCGCCTAATTATTTTACATATTTTATTTTTAAAATAAAATTAAATTTTATAGGTATAATTTTATAATTAATTATTAAATATATTATTAATATATATATCTCCGCCTAATCATCCGATTAATCCTTCCGCCTAATCTCCGCCTAGCCGATTAGTCGCTAGGCTCCAAGTCAACCGCCTAGAACCGTCTAGCGCCTTTTAGAACACTGCTCAAATGTGTAGAGGGAGGAGAGAGTGCCTGAGCATTTGAGACTACCAACTGAAGCCAAGCTCAGCCCTTTAGTATGACCCCATAAGGACGACGACCCAGAGCCTTCAAGAATGATGGGCCTATTTCAGGTTGATTCATCCATAATCGAATTTTGAATTTATCCAATTTTGTCCATTATCCTTTCAATTGAAACCAAAACCTTACACATTCAATATCAAAACAGTTAAAAAATATATATTCTAATTATATTTTTAAAACTATTTTCCTATTCCATAAAAAAATGATAGTAATGATATATTGAGTTTTATATGAGAAAGATGTTGAATAAATACATGTCAACACGTTGCAGCTTCGCATTATTTATCTTCTCATCAAATCATCTTGATTTGACATTGTAAGTGAAAACATTGCTTTACCAGTTTTTGTTTGTCACTTTTTACGTTCGTCAGCCTTCTGTATTAGTGGTTTTGACGTTTTGTTCTCTCTGACAATTTCACATAGCTCTTGTCCTTACAAATAGTAAGTGGTGTGAAAACTTCAATTGTTGTCGTTGTTTATATTCAATTTCATCAATAACTTCATTAAAACAACATATGTAGCTATTAATTTTGTAGAGTCGGTCTCGAACTCTCGCTAGCTCTTACACAATTGTAGTATTAAAGGACAAACAAAATGAAACTAGAAACAATTTTGTTTCTTAATGTTGAATATATATAATGACTTGCTGCTGCAATAAATTTGATGTTGTATTTGATTTATGTTTGTTTGATTATAGTGGAAGAAGTATTTATACTCCTACGAAATAAAAATTCACCACAATTGTCATCCTACTTAGACTATGGCGACAATGTCACATGAAAATACATTAATATGAGAGAAAATTGGTAAAAAAGTTGATGATGTCTTGATATTTTAACATTCTGGTTATATGATTCACTTTTAAGTTGGAGAAGAGAAAGTTAATAATATCCTTATTGCGTTTTAAAGTACGGGCAAATAACTCAACCATCAAAGCAAAAATACTTTTGACATTTGCTTAGTAAATAACCAAAGCATAAACATGAATCAAATAACTCATTCAAAGACATTTATCTAATTCGTAGAATAACAAGAAAATAGTATAAGGATGATTCTATATAGTAATGCCGAGAAATAAATTCTTCAATATCCATCTATGATAAAAAAAAAATTAGACTTACCTAAATATTTTTGTGAGATTCAAATTTGGAAAATATATATATTTAAAATTATTTTCACATATATATATGTTGTCAAGGGATCCTATATTGCCCATAATCCTCAGAATGCCAGAAACGTGCCTCCCTAAGGCCCTTAAAATATGTACCTGGCTTAGTTTTGAGTTGCAGATTGTAGTAAAGGAAGGAACTATTTGGAGATAATAAGGCTGAGAAAAACTTTAAGCTGCTGGATGACGACATGAATAACACTAGTTCTCCATCCAGCAGCTGCCTTAACCTTAACACTTGCTTTTGCCAACTAGCATTAGGGACCAGCTTTATTGCAATAATATTTATTAATAAAATCATCGAAGAAACTACCAATGTCTTGAAACCAGTCTGAATGATGTTCATAAACACCAGAAAGCAAAAAAGGATATAAAATGAAGGTCTGCAATAAAATTAAACCCATGGGAATCAGGCAGATGGGGCAACACGACTGTGAGTAGATTGTATGCTGGAGACTCTGCTGGGTAACTAGAAGCCTAGAAGAGCTTACTTTATAAATAAAGAATATACCTTCCCCCCAATATTTGTTCAGCTTCATCTTCGGATTAAAACAATGGAGTAGGTGCCTTGCGAGATGGAAATGGCATCTGTTATCATCTTAATATTTGGTGATCTGAGTAGAAGCTACCCAAAGTAGGCAGCATATCAATTCACTTACTCCCAAGTGTCCTGCCTGTTCCATGGCTGTGGTGGTGTGCATAAATCGCCATCAGCGGATCCTTTCTACTTCTGCCACTTCCTCTCTGAACCCAAAATCCATTCAAGCAATAAATCAAGACCGGGAATTGGCATATGAATAATAATCTCAAGCCTGGGCCAGAACAAGCAATCTCTAGATTCTAGCATGCTCTGAAGATGACTCGATTTACAGTACACATGTTGACTTGATGAGAAACTAAAAGACTGAATGCATTAAGGATACAATTCCTTGATTTTTTGTTCAATGAGATTTAGCCTATTAGTAAAATATAAAAGCATATGATAAGTCCAACTGGTTATATAAAACAAACAAGTCTAGCACTAAAACAATTTTGTGATGGTTCCTTATGCAAGTATTTTTGAGGAAAATTCATGCATATTCAAAAAAAAAAAAAATTCAAGTATATTCATAGTAGCTAAAAATCTTTAGTAAATTACCTTGAGATAGGGTACCACTTCCTTTAGGAGGCTGCTGGAGTTTTGGAGAAATTTCCTTTCCATTGGCAACAGGTAGAGAATGCCGTTTCTTATGGTTCACATCTTTCTCATACACATCAAAGCTTAGTCTTGGTGAGGTACTTGCAAGAAGTTTTGCTTTTGCAGATACTGTGGGTTTCATGTAACTCCGCATAGAAATACTTCCACTGCTGTCTCTTCTTTCCAGCTCGAAGAGATCAGATGAGGGAGAACCAAATGAGCTTCGCCTCCTATCAACCTTTTGATGCAGTTGCTCATTGTCACTGACACTAAAGTCACCAGCCGAGCTCAGAGATGATTTCTTTCCTGATGAAACAAAGTCTGTACTTTTACGAGACCCAGTATTTTTCATTTTCCAACTTCTGGCCACCAGCTGGCTTGATGGTGTTCCTTGAGATCCAGGTGAAGTAACAAGACTTCTAGGGGAGTCTTTGACTGAAGAGCAGCTAAGTCGATGATTCTTCTCAGTCTTCAACTCTACCCGCACACCAGAGTTGATTCTCTTAAGCTTCTTCTCCACCATTTTGTTGTCTGTCTTGGCATCACCAGATTTTTTTATACCAGTATCAGGTTTATCTTCTTTTAAAAAGAAAGTAGGCGTATTGCTAGAACTCAAAGCTTCATCCTTTATAACATTGCAAATGCCTTCATCCGGAACTTTGCCAACATCTTCAAGCACCCTGGGCTCAGAAAGTTCAATATATGATCCATCTAGAGAATCAAGAGTAGAGGTTACAGAAAGTTCGGTTCTGCATTCTGATCCTCCAGTGAACTTATGACTGTCATCAGATTGGCTAAAATCTTTATTCCCATTTGTTATTGATGTACCAGTTTTCGCTGCATCAGTCTTTGAATCATGTTCACCTTCAGCATCATGGTGAAGGGGATTGTAAGATACAGTTGACCCTGTTGAACTTAGTTCCTTGAATTTTGATTGAGCTGCAATAAAAGAAGGATTAGTAGGCTTACGTGATCCACAGATGATATTCTTTCCTCCCATATCCGGCATCTCCAAGGAAACTTTACCATCAAATGGTTTAGCTTTTATCTCAGAATCACTATATGGAGCTTTCAGCTCTGCTTCAAGTTCTGTATCCAATTGAACATTTTGATTCGGTTCTGGAACCATGTCACCTGAAGCTTCTATCTCAATAGAGTTGGCTGCATTCACAGGCTTGAGTTCCTCCTTGTTGTCTTCTGGTAAATGAGTGGTTAAAAGGGGTGCTGAAGAGACCAAATAGTTCATTCCTGACCCATCAATACTGAACTTTGCACCGCAAGTCTCATAATTGTCGAGAACCTTCCCATCCTCCTCGTGCGAAGGCATATTCTTTTCCTTTAATTTCTGCTTTTGTTCTATTTCAAATTCCGATCCATCTATTGTCTGTGATGCAAAAGACATCCAACGCTCCATCCACAACCAGGCAGCGCTGGGACTTGAAGGGTCACATTTGATGTGCAGGTGCTTCGGATTCGGTGTAGACTCCAATAGCTTGATTTTTACAAACAAGTTAACGTGCGTGATACAAAAACGATATCCCAAAGAAAACATAAACAAATTAAAATTACCTGATGAGCAAAACTGTTATATAGCACCTTGTCAATAGAAGTATAACCATGAGGTACTCCGACCTTGGATGCAGAATCTCCATCCACCTGACATAAAAATGGCATAATCAGTAAAAACTCCTTTATTAACATCATTGAGTCTTTGGCCAACATATTCGTTTCATCATAATAATTCAAAAGCATCTTTGGAATCTTAACGAAAATACAATCTTTAAGCAACATTTTTCGTTTGGAATACTCTCCAAAATTTTCTTTGTCTGCATGCTAAAATGGAATATTTATGACATTCAGAGTCTGACTCCAAACTCAGTGTATCACACTTAAAATCAAAGCTTTTACTTTTATCAAATAAAAAGCACTGAAAATTGAGAAGAGCCCGCTCCAGTTTTAGCCTGATTTGAAAATCATGCTCGCATAAAACAAAAAAAACTGGAGACTGCAACTTGCAAGAGTTCCACCGGTTAAGGAGCAAAAATAGCAATAACATCCGGGTACCTCTTTGGTAGTTTCATATTTTTCTTGAACTTTCTCTTTAATCTCAGACTTGTCTAGAGACTTTCCATATCGAGCACGAGCAAGAGCTTGCATCTTAACTATTGCACGTATGCAGTGGAGGGATCCGACAGCATGCCGACGGACAAGATGCCCCCGAACTGCAGCTTGCAACTTCACTAACTTTTTGAGTTTCGCTAACTCTCCCTGAGCCTAAAAAAATTAGTTAATAGTTACAGATAAGCATAAAATTATATAGCCCCTATAATGTTGGTGTAGCGGTGTGATTACCAAGGATTTTCTAATAGCAGTCTGGATAGGAATAACAGTGGATCCGTTCACATTGGAAAGAGTGTCGAGTTGGGTCACGGAAGCACTGATAAGATCACCTTTCATTGACAAATTGATCTCCTCATCATTACACTGAGTCACTGATGACTTTTCTGGAGCTATCAGCTGAGTAGCTGGCAAGTGAGTGCTCTCTAAGTCCCCGCCATCCTTATTACCAGATGTATCTGGGACTACAGTATGGATGATCACTCGCTGGCTGGAAGATTTCCGTCTGAAGCTCCATCTTCGCTTTTCATATGAACCCTTGCTCTGAAATAACAAATGAATTTGGATATTACGAGCAACTGAAAAAAAAATAGTGGACAGTAACAATGTCATCAACAAAAATACATGAATGAGCTTGCACCATCACCATATCCTAGTTATTCGGCCTATGAATAAATGGGAGATGGAGTTCCTTTGTCATCATACTCAGCTAGTACCAAAAGAGCAACAACAAACAATGACAAATCCGTTTATGATAAAGTTTCCGTATAAACAGAAAATATTTAAAGTTGTCCGGCCGTTGTCCGTTAAAGTTGATTTAAAATAGCCCGGCCGTTGTCCGTTATTAGTACTGTTACAGACCAGATCATGTTACATATTGTCAGCTGTAATAACAGTATTAAAAGCAGAACCAGAAACTACATGATACTTCTACAAACATTCGAGTGGTGAAGCAAGCTATTTTTTCGTGAGTTCATGCAGAAATAATTAACTACAAAACTCAATATATATATATACTACATTTTAGTTTAGCCTCTTCATGAACCCATCAAAATGTTGATGAGATTTCTTGTAATCCCTATGTACCAAAGTCACATGAATTTTGACTGCTTTCCTAGGCTCAATCAGACCATCTTTTCTGTGTTCAAGCTTCAAATGAAATGCTGCAGATTTCTTAATCCTTATAAGCGCAGATGACATATGTAAATTGAGCCACAATCTTCAGAGTAGCAGTCCAACTTGAATCCCTAATCAAATTATATAATTTTCAGACCTAACCTAAGTTCAAAAATCCTTGCACCTAAAAGTGCATTCATCACCGAAGCAAACCACGACACCAGGGGTGTAGTCTGGTGGTAAAGAGGGTGAGGAATGAATACTGACAATCACCAGAGTTCGAACACTCTGTTTTTCGGTTGTTCGGGTTGTGATTTACATTTACTAAATTTTTTTTTTGAAAAAAAAAAAACACGACTCAACAACAGCTGACTGACAATTTTCACTCAGATACAATCTTCCACCATTGAACAGCAACAATGGCCACGAAAAAATCAATCCAGTCTGGAAAACCTCATGTTTGCATCACAAAACCCAATCATCAACCAGCAACATTCAGCGTACAAAACATAAAAAATCCAACAAACTCATGCCCAACTGAACACAAAAGAAAACAGCAACCAGCATCACTTTCACATCACACATACCTCAGTAACAGTAGCGGCAGCATCAGCAAGGCCGAGCTTATCCCGATCTTCCTCATCCCCAACACAGGCGATGATTCTGAAGCAAGAAGCCGATCTCAACATCGTCCTCCACGCTCCCACTAAAAAACCAACAACTCAAACTCTCTTATACGAACGAGTAGTTGAGCTGAGCTGAGCTGTAGGAAATTGAAATGGGAGAATGCAGCGCGAGCGGAGTGAAAAATTCAAAAACTTCACACAGCGAGTTAATGCTGGAATCCCATTTTTATGCAGAATTTCGCACTTCACTCTGCTTGTCAGAGCTCCATTTATTGTGTTTGTGTTTCCTCGTTTTCCAGAATTTCCAATTAAGGCGTATTTAATTACTTTCCTTGTCGATTTAATTAATTATTATGATAATATAATCAACAATTCAAAATGCACTCATTGCATAATTTTCAAATTGTTTCGGATTGTGACAAATAAAATTCCTATTCAGCCTACTTCACCATTTTGATAATAAATTTTGAGCGTGGGCATGAATAATTGACTCATTGACAAATTAATTAATTTTGGACATTAATCATGTCTTGTCATTTTAATTAATGGATCATGCCCACTCCCCTTGACTGTGTTCAAAATACAAGTCAAATACACAATTTATTCAAAAATTACTTCAATTTTGATTTAAGCATTTCATAATTCTTACTCTTATCACTCTAATAACAAGAAGAAAGGATGTGCGGTTCCTGATCACTGAAAAAATATATTTTTTATATTTATTAAAATTTCATATAAAATATAAAATGTGGTGTGTTATTATTATAGATATATAAATATTTTTTTATGAATCATGATAATGAAATAATTACATTTTTATTTTTTTAAGGTATGAGATAGTATTAAATGTGCAATAGAAATAGGAGTGAGATCTCATAATGCCAATCAAAACTAAACAAAGGTGGTTTTGAGAAAAAATAAGTTAATTTTAATTTTATTAATATTATTTAATTTTTTTACGTTAACACGTGTCAAAGAGTGAATGATGTCGCGATTCAAAACTACGTAGTTTTGATTTCGATGTATTTATCTTTGCTGCCCTGGATCAAAGTTCGTGCAATTACTAAGTAATAAATAAAAGTAGAACAAATAGAATAAAAACTGATATACGTTATAATTGAAGGTGAATTTAGTTTTAATTTAAATTCAACACGATTCCTCAGTGTGTCAGAATTATTTACTCCCTCTGTCCTCTTTTATATGTCACTTAACCGAATTTTTTTGTCCACTTTTACTTGTCACTTACCAATTTTCAATGCGTATTTAATATCAACAACTACCTTAAAATGTCAAACATTAATCACTTCATTATCATAATCAATAAAGAATACATTCCTCACCAATAATCATCTATCAATTTTACTTTTTGCACAATCTTTTTCAAAAAATTGTTAACCACCTACCTATTAAATTTGTTCAACCGCCAGCATTAACTTCACCTTAATCTACTCAAATTAACCGTAAACGACATGTATTAGAGGACGGAGGGAGTAAGAGTTAAGACTAGCACCCGGTAGAGTTTACTTGTTGGGCGTTTGACTATAAAATATATTCTTTCATTATTATTTTTTAAAATATGTTTCTATTATAATTTTGGTACACGTAATATTGATAATTAATTAAGTATGCTTGATGATTGTTTTTATGTATATTTTCTATATTTATAAAAATCAATTGTAAAAGAGAATAAGAAATCTGGGAATCCTACTCTATATCCTTATCTTCTTTCTGATCATCTTATCCTTATTCTTTAGACATTTTCTATAAGTGGGAGGTCGCGGCATATAACATTTACCCTTCTCATCCTGATCGGTTGAATAACCTTTACGTGATATATATGTGGCTCTTTTAAGGTATAAATGGATATATCCTGTCAGATATATAAAATATATATTCGAGCGGTTAAGATAATTTGATTTTGAACGGTGTTTAGGGGTTTTGGATTTCGTGATTCAAAGTTTCTAAATATATGAGGGTTTGTAGGGTTTTGGGATTCAAACTTCTTTTCTAATTATTTCAGAAAATCATGGCTCTCATCATAAATAAATAATACGATTCAGAATCATATTTAGTAACAAATCAAATCATTATATAATTATAAATACTAAAAAAGTTTTAATTACAATGAAAATAGATTCTCAAATATTCAGTATAATAATTTCAAATACAACACTAATCCATTTGCAACACAAATCATTATTAATTTTATTTAAAACCCCACTGCAAGAAAACTTATAGAGATTGATGGTAATGTCGAGTGTGACTTTAGAATGCGCTTATGACTTAAAACCGCTTTCTAAGATCAAAATTACTTTCGAAGGCGTTTTTAAGTCATAAGCGCGTTTTAAAGTGCATCACTTTAGATGACGCTTATGACTTACAAGCACCTTTTATAGTCCATTATTTTATAAGACGTTTATGACGTAGAAGCGCCTTTTAAAGTCGTGTAAGCATTTTACTAGGCGCTTTTAAATTATAAGCGTCTTCTAAAGTGATGCATTTTAAAAGACGCATGTGACTTAAAGGCGCCTTCTGAAGTGTGTATTAAATTAATTTAACCTCTAACTTAGCCTTTAACTTTACCTTTAACTTAGTCTAACTTAACCTCTAACTTAGTCGTAGTTAGCCTTTAGCCTATACATTATTTGGTATGTTACATGGTACCTTAGCCAAAAAGGCTCTCCGGGTAGAGGTTAACCCCTATACGGTCAAACCCCCAAAATTTTTACCACAACCTATAAGGGAATCGGTAAATTTACCGACTACTGTTTTATCTGTTACCTTAATAGTTAAATTATTTTTAACTGAAAAACATATATGTTAGTAGTGTTAGACGAAGATTTAAGGTAACAAACGCCGACTATAGTTGTGATTAAATACAATGCTTAGACCTAAAAGCGTTGGACGCTTATATTTATTAAACGTCATAAAATATTGATACATAAGAAGGCGCTTGTAGCCTTCAAGTGTCGTCTTAGGTCTACCTTAAAAGACGACACGTACAAGACGACGCTTGAAGGTCACAAACGCCGTCTTCTGTGTCAACATTTTATGGCGTTTATTAAATATAAGCACCGTCTTAAGTCAAGGTAAAATTTCTAAGGCGCTCGGGACCTATAAACGCCTTGTTAAGTTTATGGAAATGACACAATATTATTTTTCTTAACTTTAGACGACACTTAATATCGATAAACATCATCTAAAATTGAAGCGTCGTTGTTTGAAAGCGTCATTGTAAACATAAGCTGTAATAGTCCAAGACATTATTTTGCATTTTACATTTTTTTTTTGTATATCTTACATAGTAATCTGCAAGTATTTCATTATTTTGAAACTTCATAAAGTTAATTGATAACATATATTTTACATTGTTTTTAATTTCAGTATCCATAATTATATTGTCTTAAGCATTTTTAGATAAGAAGAAAGGAGTCTCCTGTGACAATCATGAGCAAAACACTAGTGATAAATAAAAGGTTATTTTATTTTTATTGTAATAAAAATTTCAAAATTATTTGACAATATAACTAATTACATAATTATACATATGTGGTTTAGCAGAGTTAATGTTGGTGTAGATCACAACGTGCCCCCATAATCACATATTCAAATTTGAATGACATTACTTGACTGTTTCGAACATAGTTATCAGAATCGGACCGGCCGGTTTGACCGGGAACCAGATATATATTTTATCGGGATGCATCACGAACCGGATAAAACCGGTCGAATCGGCCGATTTTTAATGAAACCGGTGAACCGGACCAGATATATGAACCGGTTTGTTATGAAAATGGACTTAAACTAAATTTAAAAAATATTTTTTAAAATCGTAGATGTCAGGACTCGAATCCGAGCTTGCTATGAGTTAGGCTAACATGCATACCACCAGACAATCCAATTATTTTGTAAAAATTTCAATAATTAACATATTAACTCTTATATATCATTATAATTATATATAATTGAACCGGCAGTCAAACCGGTTTGGACCGCCGATTCGACCGGAAAATAAGAAACCGGAGCCTTGACCGGTTGACCTCCGATCCGGTTCTGATAACTATGATTTCGAATCTAATTGGAGGGCTCGGGTGGATATGTAGGAGTCCTTTCCAAGAATTTAAATCAATTCTAAAAAATACAATTCTCCAGATTCTAAGAAAATAATAATAATTAGTTAGGCTAATTATATCAATTTATTTAAAAATTGTATTCATAACAACTACTGTATCTCGATCTAGTTAGTTATAAATATTTTTGAAGCTATTTTATTGATAATTTGATGATTGGTAATCATTTTGTAAGTTCCAAATTCAAATTTTTGTAATTGTACTTTTCTTTTAAAACAATAAAAAATAATTATTAATAAAAACCAGCAACTACAGCCTTTTAAAAAGGTACCAATTCGTGAGTGGGCATGGCATGTTATAAAAGTGTAGCGAATCAGGTACATCTGATTGAGCTGGGCCTTTAATCATTTATTGTAAACATTTCAGTTAAAGTGCAGCCAACCCGGAGCTTTCTAAAGATAACTGTTGCTTCAGAAAAAGCACTCTTTCGTCTGTTCAACTAAAATTTATTATTGCTCTCAGAGCTAGTCTAGTTAGAGTGGATGTCTGATGCTGAAGCTCTCAAATTAGCAGGTCACCCACTTCTACTAAAACCCTAAAGCTCATCGGGAGAGACGGTGGAGTCCTCTCGGAGTTTCCTCTGGCCCAAAGGAGTACGGTTCTCCATTTTTTAAAAAACTACTATTTATTACTCATCTGTTCGGCTACTATTTATCACATAATCAAAATTTTAATTTTAATTCGGAATAAAATAAAAAAGTTAATTGAAATTATGTATATAATTTTTTTATTTTTGCATATAATTTTTTTATTTGATATTTTAGGTGGGATTAGTGGAACGGGGTGCCCTATCTTAATTTTTTCACAAGTAAAAATTAATATTTGACACTCAAACAAAATAATATCATCTTAATTTTTTAACCATCAAAATGACATTATTTTTGCATCACAGCACCCATAAGAATGGGGTCGCAACATACAATCTTTAATTTCTACCACAATTTCAATATAATTATAATGCGAGATACACTCTAGAAATTTTGAATTAGAATTTTATTAGAAACACATATTTTAAATTTTATTTAAAAAGCGTGAAAGGTGATCAATAAATCGATTGTTTTATTGAGATGAATATATAAAAAAGTACGCACTTCTTGAATTATATATTAATAAATATAAATTTCTTTATTTTTATCAATATATTTATTTGGTGTATTGGTAGGAGGTGTGAACGTACACACAATTTGAATTAAATGTGAAGACTTGAACAAATATGATCTTGATGCGTGAGTTAAATGTTTGTTTAAGTTCGGGTATTAAAAAATGTACACAAGCAAAATTTTTATAAATTTTTTATTGAGATGATTTTAAAAATATTGGTGTTTAAAATAAGATATATAATAATTTTTATGATAAATTATGGGTACAAAAAAATAAAAAATATATTATGTGTCCAAACACATCCAAAACGACATCGATTTACAACTCTAAAATCCTCAATCCTAAAATCTTAAAAATACTAAAAAAATAAAATCTAAAACCCCAAAACCCTAAAATATTAGAAACTTGAATCATGAAACTCTGAAACCCCTAAACATCATTCAAAATGAAGTTATTTTAGCTATTCGGGTATATATCTTGCATAGCTAACGGGGTATACCATTTTTCCCCATATATTATTTATGGAAGTTAAATATAATGCTTGTAGCATACTCTTTAATTTGTAGATTAAAGAGAATTTTATTTATCATATTCTATTATGTTACTAAACATTTTTAAATGCATAATAATTTAATTATCATCTTTAAAAAAATTAAAAAATAATAATTAGTGTACGTATCTCACAACTATAAATATTCACACATATTCCGTAAATCTTTCTTAATAATTACGAATTTTCTTTTAAACGACAAACAAAAGAGAACGAAACGACTCCATTACTATAATATTACAAGCAACATTTATTGGCAGGCGTATGCTAACACGTTAATTAGCAAGTGTGAGCCAGCATGAGATTGCATTCTGTAACCTAAAATGGTGGCATGAAAAGTCAGCTTTCAGTAATCCACATTATTGCGACTTGATTTGGATCCAAATGCCTTCGCTCGGAATCCCCTGATGCACCACGAACAGCATGTAGTAACCCGCCGGAGCCAAATACTCCGTACCCGGCGCCCGGGCCCGGATCTCGTACGCCAGATTCCCCACAAGCTTTACGCTGTTTCCGAATCCCAGCTCCAACAACCTATGGCTCATGGCAAACGAATGCGTCGTAAATGATGGAGCAACCAGCGTTGCCGATATCGCGCTGAAATTAATCCGACCCCGGATGTTGAACCGGATGACGACGTCTTGCCCGTGTGTGACCGCATGCTGCGAAGGTGGTGAGTATATTCTCGGACGTAGATAGTCGTTGCCCGGGTCTAGGTAGCCGGGCGAGAACGATTCGAGTCGTAGCTCGGTTGGATATTGCACTCCTCTGAATTCGTAGCCAATGTGTGGGTTGCTGCCACCGACTAGGATCCGACCGTCTCGGAGCAGGATGGAAGAAGAATGATACATTCTGGGAATCTGGGTCGGGTTTTGGACTTGGAATCTTGACCCGGGTGGAGCGTTGGGACGGTACAGGACCGGGTTAAGAACCGGGCCATGAGCGTTCTCCCACCCAGCCGTTCCGTTGGACGCTCCGTTTATGATCAACACGTCTCCATTGGGCAACAACGTCATATCGCCCATTGTCCGACGCAGTGGCATGGTTTCCATGGCCCATTGCGGGTCCGGGTCCGTGATTTTGATCCGCCCGCAAGTGTCGAGCGCAGGGACGAAGTTCCCGCGCTTTTCGACCTGTCCGAACGAGCCCTTTGGCGCACCACCGCACACGAGCACCTCGGCTTCACATTTGGCGCCGTCGTTTAAGTTCCTTAAAGGCAGTAACACGGCTGAGCCAGTGCTCGGGTATGACCTCGGGTTCCCGCCCGGGATCACCGGGTAAGTCCGGATGACCTTGTTGTTCAAATAGTCCAGCGAAATGGCCCGGTTGTTGGCGAAAACGAATAATGACCCGTCCGGACTAAGAAACACAAACGGGTACAGATTGTTCTCGTGCCCAGCTTCGAACGTCTCGACCAGAAATGGAAGCTTCTTAAGGGCGCTTCCGCCATCGGCCGCCTTCGGATAAAACTCGTAATTAAACTGCCTTCTACCGCCGATGATAATCTGCCTGCCACCCGGAATCACATGACTGGTAGCGTACCACCTCTTGACCGCAAGAACCGACCCGGCTTCGACCCAATCACATCCGGAATCCTCACACGGGTCGAAAACTCTGACAACCTTGTCACCATCGTTGTACCCGCCAGCCTGGATGAGTGTACCGTTAGGCATGACAGCGCCGGAGGAGCACCAGATGTCGGAATAAACGAAAAGCGCGCGAAACGTGTTGGCTGCGACGTCGTACTCTACGGAGTGGGCGGTGCAGTCGATATTCAAAGCGGTGTCGTTTGGGTTGTGGCGGCAGCGGCCGTCGGGTAGGGAGAGGTTGGACCTGCCGAAGTCGGTTCGGTCGTAGATGACGACGCGGTCGTTGTGGAGGAGCTGCATGTGCATGGCGGTTATTCCGATGTTGGGCTGGAGGAGCTGCCAGCTTCCGCCTCCGCTTGCGGCGGCGGCCTGAGACGAGTCGGGGTAGGCGATTGAGGCGAGGAGAAGAAATAGTAGGAGGAATGTGAAGATTGAAGCTGAAGCCATTGTTTGGTTTAACTTTGATTGTTAGTAATGAGCTAATTAATCGAATGTTTAAAAGTTTAAATAGAGAGTTTAAGTGTGATTAGTGTAAGTTTCCTTTTATGTCTGATTTTTAAATCAACCAATTTTAGAGACTAATGTTATTATGTTACTAATATTGTATAAATAATATTATGCATCAATAGTTGACGTATGTTACGATATATTCTCAATTACCAAAAGCTCAAAAAAAGAAATTATGTCTCATCAGAGAAACTCCGCCCCTTCAGACTAATCTCCAACCATGAACATACATATATATATTTTCGTGAAAATTATGAATTCAAAAATCTTATTTATCATTAATTTTATAAATCTGATTTTTCTTTTATGAGTTAAAATAAAACTTTGACGTCTTACCATTAGTTACTCTTGGCACCGACTATTCACGTGCGATACGGTAATCAAATGAGGTTTAGAACATTTTTTAAATATAAATTACAAATTATACATATCATGATAAGATTAATTTTTTATTAAGTTCAATTGGAGTTGTATAAAATATTTGAATTTTAAAAGTTGATTTAATTAGAAAGTAAATTAGTTACTTAGAGTGTGTAAGTTATTTAAAATTTACTCATTTTGTAATTAAGAAATGATTTTAAATTATTCATTTATACAAGTATCAGCAAGATAAAAAATTGAACACGATTTTTTATATGAGTGGTTGGATTAAAGATAAAAAGTTTAGGGTGAAAATTGTTAATTGATTATTTACACAATAGTTAAACATTGAAACATTTTTTAAAATTACAAAATGTGGTAGTAATACCTGTCAAATTTAAAAATGTCATAGTACAATCCTCATTTTTGCAATTTTTTCTATTTTTATATAAAAAGTATATTTTTATTTTTATATCCCAGTTCAAAAATATTATATTTTTTTTATCTCAGATGCAATTCAAATTATCTCTATAATATATTTTAAATTCTAATTATATAATTTTATCCGCATCCCCGATCCAAAGTCCGTCACTGATTATATGATTACTACAGATGAATATTACCATGACGCTTATTGGTGCATAAGATGGCGCTTATGAAGCATCGTCTAATTCACCGCCGTGTAAGTTCTAAATATTAAATGTTGTCCTAAAACTTTTGAGAAGGCATTTATTAATAGAAAACATCATCTTAAAATTACACCTTAGACGACACTTTATTATAAAAAATACAATCTAATTTATACACTTGAGACGGCGCTTCAAAGTAAGAAGCGTAGTCTATTTGTATAGGGAAACGACAACACATTTTCATATCAAGCGTCGTCTATTATCTTAAAAAGTGTCGTCTGAAGTTGTTACATTAAACAACATTTTTTAACTTAAGGCACCGTATAATTTCATTTTTAAATTTGAAAAATAATTTCATGTAGACTAACATATATTTTAAAATATTTTATTTGATTATATTTCCCCCTACCAACAGAAACCACATATTGTGCCTCATAAATAAATTTCAAAATCTTTATATGTATTGTTATTCATTGCTTAGTGCAACTTTTTCCAAATCTGATACTTCGATTCGATATCTTAATCTGATCTATTGTGTCCGGTGAAGGCAAGAGTATGAGCAAGAGGATTATGGTATCAACAAGAGTCGGAATGTGTACAAGAAGACGGTGAGCCGGGAAGGTCAGATGAGGAGGGAGCAAATGAGCCGTCATGAAGGCGGAATCAGCACTAATGGTGGTGAAGGAAGAAAGTCGACATTTATCCAATCGGCGGCGCAATCTGAAAGTTGAATCTCGAAGCTGAATTTGGAATGACTGACATGAATTGAAATTCATAGCAATCAATGTGTTCTTCGGCAATGAATGAGAAAACAAAAATTATAGCAAATATATTATGAATCACAATTCATGTCATTTGGTTGATCGCAACTGCGAATCATTGATAATTTCAAATCTGACGGTTATTAAGATTATTACTAAACGCTTATGAGTAAAAAAATTCATTCTAGTTGTGTTAACAAGCGTCATCTATAGTTGTGATTAAACACAGTGCTTATGATCTAAAAGCAGTATCGCATGTTCCAAAGATTTAAAGATAGCGCTTATATTTCATAGACGTCATTAAATGTCAACACATAAGTCGGCGCTTATGACCTTCAAATGTCGATTTAGATCTATCTTCATAGACGGTGCTCACCATACTCAATCACATGAACATGAAACATTGAATTGAAAGTTCGCACGTCGGTTATCTTCTAAATCGGCGCATTGTTGCTTTGCGAGAGGGAGAGTGGTGGCAAAGAATTGACAGCGAGTGATACTGCAATCAATCTATATCCCCATCTGACTAGTCAACATGACTGACTGACTGATTGACTATATTTTAGGCGTGAGAGAAAGTGCTTCAAGTAGGCGATTTTGTCAATGCGTCTCAGTTTCATAAATGTTTATGCATGTTCCTAATCAAATTAATAAAGGGGGAAAATTTTAAAGGAGTTTTGAACTATCACCGCTTATCTAATTGCGGTCAGAACTATCATAATTTCTAAAAAGGTGCAATGAAAAAAAAATTGGACTGATTTTCTAAATTAAAATTTATCATTACATTTCAAACCTAATATTATTATAAAACTTAAATTTGTGTATGAAAATTACGTCATTTGGTTATCAAAAGACGTTGTTTTCTTTATGTGCGTAAAATGATATAATTTATTTTGATAACCAAACGGCGTAATTTTTATACACAAATCTAAGTCTTGTAATAATATTAGGTTAAAAATGTAATGATAAATTTTATTTTAGAAATCAGTCCAATTTTTTTTTTCCATCACACCCTTTTTAGAAATCGTGATAGTTCTGATTGCAATTAGATAAATAATAATAGTTGAGAGCCATTTTGAATTTTATCCTATTAATAAATGTGTCACATAGTCATAAATAAAGGATGTGAAATGCAATGTGTTTCGTAGTGGGGTGGGAAAAGCAGTGGATTTGGTGTGCACGGAATTGTCAGCAATAAGCTTACTTCCTTTTCCCAAATGTTTAGTATGATGTACTAAGGATCACGCCTTACCTTTCAGGCTTCAAAGCCTATTTCTAGATGATCATTAAGAATGTGTTTGACTTGAGAAAAGTTAGAGGAAAAATAAATCTCTCAAAAAAATTCATTTTATTTTATTATTGTTTGGTTTGAGATGAAATTTTTTATAGAAAGTACTAAAACATTCTTTAATTTTATAAAAAATTTCATCCTATTTTTCATATAACTTTCTATTTAATTTTTCATCCCTAATTTTCTCTAAATCAAACAAAGGATTACATCTAATTTTCCATCAAATTTTATTTTCTCTTAATTTTTTCCTAAACCAAACACAGCTTAAATGCCTCAAAATAAGCCGTGTCGTTAGCTACAATCAAAAAGTCGGCTTCATATTATAGGGACTGATGCTCACGAGTGATTTTTGGGAGGATTGCAGTGATACATTAATGAGTCGTTGTCACGTGACATCTTGATCAGTCATATAATACGGCAATATTACTTTGTAGATTCGAGTTCTGGTGGTATCATTTTGCATTTAGATATGCTAAAAGTGTGTGTGAGTTGGTCATCAACGACTGTAGATAACACTATCAAAGTGGAGAAGGTGTGAGTGACTCCTGACCGCCAAAAATCATGTACTTACGTTAAAAAAGTGTTGGACCCAAAAATGTAAAACCATTGAGGTTTGACGGCAGATTAGACTTTGCGATGGTGTTGAACCTTGATGGTACTGGCAACTTTGCTTTTATATTTTCCATGTCTCTAAGCTGAAAAAAAATTATATATATAAAAAATGTATAATTTCAACGAATTTTTTAATTTTGATTATGTAATTTTGTCCCCTCAAAAAAAAATTTCTGGCTCCGCCACTGGCCACAACAGGTCATATGGATGTTGCTGGTTGTCTCAATCTGAAACTGAATAGAAGAGGTGTTCATGGTGTTGGCCAACTGCGCTTTTTTTTTTCCATGTCTTTGAGCTGAAGCTACTGAGAAAGCAGACAATTTGATCACGGCTCTCATAACTAGTACAAGAGGTGTTAAACATGATTATGGTTTTTCTGATTTTTCGGTTTTTATTTTGGGTCAGGTGAGTATTGAGCTATCTCCAGATGATCAAACACTACCTGAAGTGGCAGTTGTCAAAATTGAAGAGGCTCCAAGCCAACTTATCTATAATGTCAGTAACTTCAAAGTCATTTGAGGAAGTTGACATCTAAAATAATTCCAAACCACTTGGTCACCATCCACATCTGCAGTGCAAACAGTAGGACAACAGAATAAGGCAAATGCGTACATTTCTGCAGTGAAAAATCTTTACAAAATCGCTCATAGCTTAACTACGCAAAAGTGGCTTATCCAGAATTTTTTTTTTGGGTAAAATTGTTGAATTTTCGGGTCGGCTCATATTGGATTGTATCCCCATTGTGACTCAAAAGCCCAGACTTGTAAGTCATGGTTCAACAATCCAATATAAGTCACCTTCTCTTCCCCTCACTACCCGATGTGGGATATTTCGCCAAGTGACATACTCAACAATCTCCCCCTCACTTGGAGAAATATCACATGCTCCCCCTCGATCAATACTTCGCTATGTCCCTCCTCGTGGCATGCGTCCTCATCGTAGGTGCGCCCTCTGCGTCTCCCCCGCTCTCTGGGGTCTAACCTACGTCTTAGTCGCCCTGCGACTCTCTCTGGCCCAGCCAGTTTACTCGCACTCGTTGCGAGCCACTTACGCCGCCCTGCAACGTCCTTCGTTCTTGGGGTGCCTCTATTCGTTTTCTTGGCCTCAACACTTATCCCTGGTCCCGGATTGAACCGTCGACTCTGATACCATGTTGAATTTTCGGGTCGGTTCATATTGGATTGTATCCTCATTGTGACTCAAAAGCCCAGGCTTGTAAGTCATGGTTCAACAATCCAATATAAGTCACCTTCTCTTCCCCTCACTACCCGATGTGGGATATTTCGCCAAGTGACATACTCAACAAAAATTACATAATCTAAATTTTTATTGAATTTGAGAGGACAAAATTAAAAATTTAATTGAAATTAAGCATGTAAATTTATTTTTTATATATATAATTTTTTTTAATTTTATTTTTTACATATACATAAGTGTTTTAGATGGAATTCGGGGGCGGCCGACCCCATTACCCCCGGTGGCTCCGCCCCTGACATGGATCATGCGTTGCAGACCTATGATCCCAGCCAGCAGTGGCAGCAAATATTTCCATCCAGTCGCACTGAAATGCTCGAGATGCCAGTGAGCTTCAACTTAACATCTTTCTTATGTACAAACGAAGATTGACTGCGCCAAGTGCAAAACAAAGTTCTGACTGATAAACCATTGAATAATCGGATCAACATAAGAAAATTGATAACTCACAAGATTTTGAATCTGGCTGACAATCACATCTCATTATTTAATTTCGATTCTACCCTGAATATTCTGTTTTGATTTTGCACGGTTGACAAAAACCCGAAATGACATGGGCGTTTTGTTTGAGGAAAACCGAGAATGACATTTTCGGTTGCGGACTGAAATAATCATATTTGCACAACGTCCTGAAATTTGATATTACATACCTTCACATGATCCAGATTGAACATTACAACTATATCATCTGCAGCTCCAGAAATGCCCCCACTGAAGTGGGGATCAAGGCAAAGGCTCAAGACTGAAAATCAAATAAAATCAGTGATTGCATAGCTCTATAGAAAACTGACGTGCAGAGAAATAAAGTTAAAGCAAATTTTTGCACCTGGTTCTGAACGATATTTTTCAGAAAGTACTGGAATCACTGGATTCCTCACATCCCACCAACAAATGGATCCGTCCTCCTATCTGTCAATGGATATGGTTTCAACGGACATGCACATTCCAGTGAAGAAACGAGAATATGTAGTTACCGAGGGACATTCAAAGAATACAGGTTGGTGTCTTTTCCGGCAAATCTAGAATACATTTACATACACCTGAGGAAATAGATAGTCGTATACGAACCTCTTGCTTTAGTAAAATGATGAGATGAGTCAATCCGCTCTGATACCATGTTAGTAAGTTGTTTCCACACACAAAACCAATTGACAATGAGTGGAAGAGTCCAACAATACTTATAGATTAGTGTTTGAGCTCAATGGGCAACATGAGATACTCCCTTATATTCACCAACATCATGTTTTGGCAAACAAAAAATCTTTTGTGCTGTAATGAGATCCGAAATCTTAATCTACTTATGAGTGTAGTTCATTTGGTAAAATATCCACATCAGACAGTACAAAGATTATTTAACCACGACTTATAAGTCTAGTGTTTTGAGTCATATTGAGCGGTACAATTCAATATGAACCCACCCGATTCAATATCTATCATATAGGCCCAAATAGTTTCGGGCCAGTAAACACAATACAGAGTTGCAATAATGTGTCAAAGAGGTTCCAAAACCTGATTATTGACCTCAGATGGATGCTCCCCCCTGCTATGGCTACAATGTCCTGTGCTGAATGGTGTCCCAAATCCTCAGCTCACACCATCAGAAGACCCGAAAAGGAAAAAATAATTAAAATAAATAATCACATAAACCGTGTAATGTAGATTTCACATCAAGCACTGCGTACAACGGATGCGCTACCCGAAAAACAGAAAAGGTTTAAGTAGGATGAAAACAAACGTTGGCAACTAAAGCGCGATTGCCTCTCAGAAAGCCAAAAATGTTGCAATGAACGGAGACAAAGGTGTAATCAACCTTCACCAATAATATCAAAGATTTTAACGGGAAGCTTTAATTTGAAGTGTGACACCATGGTGATAGTCTAGTGGTTGTTTGATATTGGATTCATTCAAACTGTAGTGGGTTCGAATTTTGATATCGACAAAACAAAATTGAAGCATAATTTATTAAAATTATAAAAAAAATATTGTAAACAATAAATAATAAAAATAACCTCAACTAACCGTTTGAACAATTTAAAAAAATACATATTTTAAATAATTTACTAATTATTAAAATAAACTTACTTTTTAGTTATAGGGATGCCCTAAGAAATGGAGTTATCAGTGCAATTGTTGGCAGCGCTCGCCTTGAGGTCCACCGCTTATTCTCTTCTTTCACAATTGGATCCTTTCGCGTAAATGAGAACATATATAGTTCAATACTTAGATTTTAAGAATGTAAATAAAAATTAATAAATTGATGAAATGCCGATATGTTATCAGTTTATACAAAATCAATGATAAATAATTAGGTTTTTTTTTTCAAATTGAATCAAATCAAATCGAACTATTTCACTATTTTTAAATACATATAAATTTAATTAAATAAATAATAGAAATTAGGATCTCTATATTATTATTTAAATAAAAAATCTCATATTTGATAAATAAATTATTAAATAAAAATCCATTAAAAAACTAATCGAATAGAAATTTTTCTGTTTCAAAATTTTCAAATCAATTTTGTGGCGAGAAGTAAAAAGTCAAATAAATTTATGATTTAATACGAGCCGTTCGTTCAAGGAATGGATGTGACGCGTGAAAAGAAAGTTAGGAGTTGGCGGGAGATATGAATAGCGGGAGATAAGAAATCATTTTAAATGTTTGTAGCGGAAGGGATCTGAGACGAAACGCAGCGATGGGGAGCGAATCGGACGATCGGAGATCGCAGACGGCCCTCCGGTGCGCCAACGCAGCACATCTCCTCTATTCTCTCAAGACAAGCATGCGCTGCTCAGGCTCAGCTGAGGTACGTGCGTGAAACTAGCCCTAGCAACAACATGCTCGATCGATCCTCCGATTCTGGATTTTGCAACGACGCGCCTCCTGCTTAATTATTGGCTGTGTTGTTTGTTGATTAGGAACACGAAGCGTTCGAGCTGGAGGATGTGGTGATGAGGCTGAGGGTTGATTTGGTGAGGGAGCGGGTGAGGATGAGGCGGGTGAAGCTATGCGGAGTGGTGGAGATGCTCCTTCAGGTGATGCTTTTGATTTCTGTTTGGAGTTTCATTCTGATACTCGCCTTCAATTGAATGTTATGAATAAATTCACTAGCTGCAGCTGGATTGCCTGCTAATGGTAAACTCCGGCTGTTAAGTTTAGGAGTGTAGCAGACGAATAGAATATCATTTGTTTGGTAAAAACAAATATTTTGAGATAATTTTGCAAATCATGTGGAAATGCAATCTTTGTTCTTTATCTGATATCCATCTCCATGGATTCTGTAAATTTGTTGGATCCACATTCAAAATTAATTGACAATGAGTGGGGGAGTCCAACTATATATTAAGATCACTCACTCACTTGCGAGGACCTTTGATAACCTCGACAAGTGGACCTCGTGCGGATCTAGTTAATCGTCACGAGCATCTTCTAAGAATATGGTCAAAACCCGCTCTGATACCATATTGATTAGTTGGATCCACACTCAAAACCAATTGACAATGAGTGGGGAGCCCAATTATATATTAAGATCAATCTTGAGCTCAACTTGAGTGATGTAGAATAATACCATTATGCTCAACAAATTTTTCTAAATCCTATCTTTCTGTCTGGTAAATGGCGGCGTTGATAGGAATTGTTGTCGCCGTAATACCACCCTAGGAGCTCACAGTTTGTGTCCTTGCAAATGATTT
The DNA here is from genome assembly GCA_002312845.1 of Kalanchoe fedtschenkoi. Taxonomy (NCBI): domain Eukaryota; kingdom Viridiplantae; phylum Streptophyta; class Magnoliopsida; order Saxifragales; family Crassulaceae; genus Kalanchoe; species Kalanchoe fedtschenkoi. Next base: position 5,291,270 of record NQLW01000095.1, read on the forward strand.
GTAGATTCCCAGCAAGGATTTAGCTCTGGTCATGGCCTCATTAAACCTCTTTTGATTGCTCAGGAATCCTAAACAACATGTTTGGACAAACTCATTGTGTTTGCCTGACCTGATGGAAGAAACTAACTAGCATAGCCTCCCTTTCTTGGCCCTAGGAATTGCTTGGCACTCCCAACTTTAACCTCGAGGACTTGACTAATAATCATTCTGACTTGGTAGCTAGCTATAAGGTGTGAGTGTGATCACCCCAATTTTTGTCTCACTTAAGTTAGGAAGTGTAAGTTTCGCTATGATCCCGACAACCTAATTAACTTCTGACCGAATAAATCATGAGGGACTGTTTCCTTCCCTCTCATCCTAGAATACAGCAGAATCTTCATTAAAACGGCTAGATGTCCGTACCATAGCTTTCAGGCTCAGAAGTTTTGGGTCAGCTTAATTCACTTGAGAAAAAATGTGAAAGATTCCCTGGTTTGATCTCAGTCTCAAAACTTTGTAGTGAGTACACCTGGAAATAGACTCTACAGAATTGAAAAAGGCAAAAGTGTATCAGACGTAACATCATCATAGGCACCGCTACCAATCTACCATCATTCAATTTGAAAATCGCATTTTTATAAACTTGATGAAAATAGTATTACAAAACTGTCGTTGAGATGCAAAGTCTGAAGAAGGTTCATGAAACCAATGGCGGCCGCCGGCCGGGCTGGAGTGTAGAAGGTAACAATTGTGTAATAATTGTATGACATGTAGGGTAGGTGGAACATCACCTTTAATAATGCATGGCCAAAAGAACCCACTCTCTTCCCCATTTCCCGCAGCAAAGTGAGGAGCCACCGAGATGGTGGTGAATAAATGAAAATCAGCGCCACCCCGTAATGGTTTAAAGAAGGAAATCAGGCCGAAGGAGGCCAAGTTTGAGGACCGTCAGGAGCTGGATCGCGGAGGTCGAGAGCGAGCACCGCCTGCCTCGTGGTCGGCAGGGACGTTGAGTGGCGCCCCAACTTCCATCACAACCTCCAACAGTGCGTCGCGCGCCGCTGCCTCGTGTTCCAAATCCTCCATGCGCTGCTCGTCTTTGCCTTCCTGCACAACCGCAGCCACGAGTTTGTCCAGGTCGGGATCGAGAGCGACGTAGAGAAGCCGCGGCGGGTGACGGCGAGCCGGTGGGACACTGAGTGGTTGAGTGTAAAGCAGCCAAAGGGCTACTGATATTTCTTAGTGAAAATGGCTGAAATAACAATCCCTAATCATATTTCCCAGAAGACATAAGGGAAGAGATGGAGCTGGGCAAAGGTAAAATAATTTAACAAATCCGTTTTCAATAAAATAGTTGTATGAGCTTGTGTTTGTGTGCTGGTAAATTGAGTTCTTGTTACGGTTTTGGTGTGATTCTTTGTTCTAAGCTAAACTAAGTGAAAAGATCTTTTCAACAATATAAATTTTGAGTTCTAGTTCAACCGGAGTAATGAGATAACTGATTTGAAAGATAGGAGTAGGAAGCTGTCTGCTAGATTTGGGCAGTCTTCCCTACTGATTTCGGACCTCAATATCTTCCTGTTCTGGTATTGAAATTGAGTAATTCTTTCCTTAAACATGTTCTATGTGAAACGTAGTTTCTATGTATATGTAGCATGTTTCCTAATTCCACCTGATTAGGGAGAAATAACGTTCAAAAGTAAGGAGTACGAACCTGTCTGTTAGAATTAGACAGTTCGACCATCCAAATTCGAGGGTCTGAATCTTAAGCTTACGATATCCGAATTAAGCGATTCTTGTGTCTAAATTGTTTAGCTCGAAACAAGCTTTCTAGCGGTATACAAATCGTAAGCTAGTGGTGTCTGGTTATGAAGTTATTAGCGGTCAAAGTTGGACTATTAAATCTGTGTTTAAAGAGTTAACAACGAGATTTTAGGCTTGTGTGCCTTCCTTATAGAATGTAAAATTGTAGGTTATAATGAAACATTATTATTGCTCAAGGTCTTTAAGGATTTGGTGGATTGGCTCAGTAGAGGTGAGTAAATAATTCCTACGTATTTCTTTTCGTACAAAATTAAATATGTGATTTGTTAATAAAGCATACTGGGTATAATACACACATAATATATATACCCACGTGAAAAGTGAAATTTGTTGTATTGAGCATTCATTCATATGCATACACACTGCATCATGTCTGCGACGTTCTGTTTCCGCGATAATATCGCGTTCTGTTATATGATTGATCCGGATCGGCAGTGACGACTGCCTAGCCAAAAAGGGCTTCCGTCGCAGTTCACGTATGTCACGCATTCACGTTTGCATTTGGCCAAAAGGGGCTCATGTTATGACATTCAATGTGATATAAGAAATATATGTGCTAACAGGAAGATAAATAAACCCCCACGTACACAATAAAAGTACGAAGGGTGAGCGAGCCGCACGTTATAAATACGATAACAACTTAAAATAAAAGAAATCCCCATCCGGCTCGCCAAATACGTAGCGAGTTGTTTACTCATAGTGTGAGTATTTTGACTCACCCCCAATATTAAAATTTTCTTTCAGATCAGTAGTCGGTCAGTAGCAACGGTGTTTGGGTAGCAACGAGCAAGCTTTTCGGTACGGTTCCATCAAGTCTTCAGTCAGTTTCCTTCAGTCAACAGTTAATTAATTTGTGTTACTTTGTCATCTTTGTAGCAGTT